>OY748293.1:8302242-8572400 GCA_963556515.1 Nudaria mundana
CTTTACATCCTTGGCATAGACGTTCGTCGAGAGCTCAATAATAAAAACTACATCGAAAGATGTATAGGGTTAGCTTCGCGGAAACTAGGAATACTGAATAAGGTAAAGAGATTCTTTACACCGGACCAGAGCAGACACAAGACGCAGATTAGACCCTGCGTCGAATACTGCTCTCACCTCTGGGACGGCTCCGCGAAGTATCTGCTGGACGCTCTCGACGCTATGCAGCGACGGGCTATCCGTATTATAGGTTGTCCGGAGGTAACGGGAAGCCTTGAGCCGCTAGCTCAGCGCCGAACAATAGCTTCCTTGGCCGCATTCTACCGTATTTACCACGGCGAGTGTTCTGAAGAGCTCTTCAATCTGATCCCACTCTCTTCCTTCCGATCCCGAACAACGCGTGCCGGGCAAAGATGCCACTCCCACACAGTGGATAGAATGTTCGCGAGAACCGAGCGTTTTAAACGTTCGTTTTTCTGCCGAACGATAGTGGCCTGGAACGCCTTGCCTGTGCACGTGTTTTCTCCCACATATAATCCTGGGTTCTTTAAGCGGAGCGTGAAGAGGCACATCAGCAGGTCGTCAAGTTGAGGGCCACTCTCTATAGTATTGTATGCTGTGAGAGTGGCCCACAATCGCTAGACGTCGTCACGACTTACCACCAGGCGGGCGGCGTCAATTTACAAATTACAATTACTACAAATTACACATTTTCGGACGGATGTACCAATGTACATCCGTCCGAATATGTGTAATTTGACACATAATGTTATTGATTTTGACACTAGACCAATGTCTAGTGTCAAAATCAATAACATTATGTGTATAATTACAACAAACAAAAATTGTAGTCATCTAATTACATATTTGAGCCGTTTGGGGTTGAGACACTGGGGTCATGGGGTCCGAGTGGACGTCGCCTTTATAGAGACATTGCTAAACGCTTAATCGATGCTTCTCAGGACCAGAAGGCTGGCTATTTTCTGGCCCAAAGAATAATAATAACGTGGCAACACAGCCAGCATTCTGGGAACCTTCCCAGTCGGCAATGACGTGGAGGATTTTTTAAACGATATTTTGTAATGTAAATATTTTTAGTATATAATTATGTATATTGTAATTGTTAGATATTGTAAATAAACAAGTATTTATATTAAATATGTCACAATAAATTACAAAATATGCTACAATTATGGCATTTTAGGAGAGGCCTGCACCATGCTCTGCGTCATTCTTTATTCCCAATTGCATCTCTATATTATATTTTACAAATGCAGTTTTGGTGGTTGCCTTGGTAAAGTTCAACCAAGGCAACCACCAAAACTACATTTGTAAAACATAATCTTTATAAAAAATAATCTTTAAAACTACGCAACGGATTTTGATGCGATTTTCCCCAATGGATAGAACTCGAGGAATGCTATTATATATATTTTTTTACATAATTTGTCAATCGGGCGAAGCCGCGGGCGTCCACTAGTTATGTATAAAGCACTTACTCTAACTTTAGTTGCATCCTCTATTACCAGTAGATCATATTGTACACGAGTTTTGTCCAGAATTTTAGTAGATTCATTAACACAACGAATGCGCTTTGGACCTTTACAAACATTATAATCTGTCACTGTTAGTTCATACTCACCCTGAAATAAATAACGAAACAGTTAAAACGGCACTAGACACAAAACTTTTTCAATGCAGTAGTACCAAATACACAGTCATGTCTAATCAGGTAGTACGATTTCACTAGCCCTTGGATATTAAAGGCGTTAAATAAACCTATAATTTTCTAAATACTTCTTGTCTAGATAAAAACACACTTAATTAAAACCTATATCCATTTTCTTAAGAATGACGAGTACCTATATTGCTGTTACAATTGGAAAAGTTTCATATTTAAGTGTCAGAGATTTATACCCCGGCCAGTGTCAACTAAACACATCTCAAAATCTCAAATGGCTATTATTATAGACACTTTTGGTGTGTTTAATCCTGACGAGTTTGGTGATACTATATAATTATTCTCAATATTTTATTTAGGTACGTGTGTCATGAACTATACAATAAAGTACATACTTACATAGTTCGTCAAAGAATTCGAAATTGTAATATAGAAACAAATCCAATTTAGATATCTGAACATCCTATCAGTTGTGATTCAACTGACAACTACTGTCGGAGTTTGGCGGACAGATAAATACCAAACGATTATTCCGATTGTTTGCTTGTGAAGGCGAAATTAATTAAGTAGGTACTTAGTAAAGGCCAATGATTGACTATTGGTAAAATTTCTCGCCAGAAATGAAACCTGGGTGATATGTTAGAAGACAATATGAGAAAGTAATGGTAAGTAAGATGTTCAAACTTTTAAAAATAATAGCAGTATTTTCAAAAAATTAGAAGATAATACAACGTCGACAAATGTTTCGCCTCTGCACGAGGCATTCTCAAGACTGTCTCAGTCTCTCTGAGAAAGTATCGCCTGATTCTATCCAAAAATATGAGAAATCAATAGCAAAAAAAAACCAGGCCTATAAACCGTAACCAAACAAAGAAACACAGGAAAAGCTACGAGTATTAGTAGTATTGCTGGTATATTTTTGTCAGGCGTTACCTATTTTGTATATTTAATGAAATGGAAATACACCTCCAATGGATATTTTGAGGTTTATAATGATGAAATATATTTTTCATCTCTCATGCTCTGAAAGTAGGTCATTGCTTACCTAATATGCGGGTTGAAAGTGATACATTTCGGCCCTAGGGCGGAAAAGAAAAAAAAAATATCAGCATATCTTGAGGCGATGGCATAAAACGTATACAGCCAAAGTTCGATAGTCAATACAACATCCTGGTTTTTGAATGATCATAAACAAAAAAAGAGTTGGGTTACAATATAATAAAACGTAAGACCATTTTGTATGGAAAAATATAACTAATGACAAGGCGGTATGACCAAAAGACTTGCCTGCCCTGAAAAAAGTGCGAATGAAAAACAAAAATAAAAAAAAGGCGGAATGTACAATACTTGATACGTGATCAATATCATTTGTTTTATTTGACTTTTATTTGCTTTCCTCGTATTCGAAATGAAAAGTAGAGTGTTTAACTCGGGTGAAAACACCCATTTCTGATGCGGATGCTTTCTTCCCTTGGTTAACAATCTACTCTCTCTGGTTGTGACAGGTATATTGTTCTTCCGAGGGCGAACCCTGAACGGTCGGCAGTGGACGTTAGAAAAAACTCTAAAAACAAACTTTTATTTACTGTGTGTACAAGAAAAAATAAATAAAAAATAAGGAATAAAAACGATATAGGTCCCATTGTACAATCATCATCAGCCTATTGACGGTCACTGCTGCGCTTAGGACTCGGCGGAAACGTGTTAACATTGTCGGTTACCACTAGGTAGTACTCTAGTACAACCTAGTGGTAACCAGCCCAAAGTTTGAAACTAGAGTATAGTATAGTAAAGTATAGTATAGTATAGTATAGTATAGTATAGTATAGTATAGTATAGTATAGTATAGTATAGTATAGTATAGTATAGTATAGTATAGTATAGTATAGTATAGTATAGTATAGTATAGTATAGTATAGTATAGTATAGTATAGTATAGTATAGTATAGTATAGTATAGTATAGTATAGTATAGTATAGTATAGTATAGTATAGTATAGTATAGTATAGTATAGTATAGTATAGTATAAGTAATCTCCATAAATTACAATTTTTCAGTTAAAATTTGAAATTTATAGGAGATCTGGAGTCTAAACTAAGCCAAGGCCTATGATATAGAACTCCAGGCTCCCCATTTATACAATTACTTGGTAGAAATATAGTTCATCGCGCTTGTAAATATTATTCAATTAGAATGTATAGAGATGTTCATCTATACATTATGTGCTTGTGTATGTGGGTATGAATGCGTGTAAGTAACCTTAAATAAACTCTATAAAAATAATAAACATTATCATAACATAAGAAAGAATTTGTATAATACATGGGGCACACTAAAAGTTTTGCACTTCTAGCTAATCGGAACTATTTGAATTTCGAATGTTATATTTTTTTTAAACGTTGCAACCTTCTTAGTAATAAAAAAAGCATTTTTTCGGGAAATCATTTGTCAATGAAAATGACAACGTCCAAATTTTTCTCGAAAATAATAAAATTTCTTTTTATTTCAAATCGACCACATATTATTTTATTTTTCTGAATACTAACAACTTTTTTTTTATAGGTGCTGATGCGGGTGCCGCGAAGCCTGCCGCCTACCTCCTCGGCGTGATGACGACGCCACCGCTTCGGTGCCGCCGGGGCAGCGCTGCGCTTCGTGACAGTGCGTCGAACCTATATAAACTTTAAAGCTTTCTGTGTTTACCCTTTAGGTTTAGTGTATTCATAGTGAAACGTGTAAATACATGCAACAAAAAATAAGGGATGTGGCAATGCGGATGTAAATTCAGGTGAGCTTGCAAGTGCATCAAGTGGTCTTGTACGGTGTGCACATTGTCCCCAAGCCCGTTTTTTTAAAGGTGAACGCGGATTGAAAGTACATTTTGGAAAAATTCATAAAGTACAAAATGTATCTTCAAACGCGTCTACGATATCCCATTTTTTTCTAAATCAACAAGAAAATTCTGATAATATTGAAATTCCCTTTTGGCAAAGATTAAGTAGGTACCATGAAAAATTCTATTCCGGTTTTAAAAAGAATCCCCCGAGGTGCGAGACCCTCTGTGGCTCAATATTTAGCCTCCTGCATTGGTCAAGTAGTCCGGGAAAATACCTTTAGCGCTTGGGAACAAATGTTAACCTTCCCTTATAGAATCCTACACGTAAAGAAAAGGCCGTTGACATCTTTGACGGTCCAAATCAAAGAAAATTGTACAAACAATTTTAACATTTTAAATTCAATTTCAATCCACATACATCAGGGGCCGAAGCCCCTGATTATTCTCAGGCCAAGAAATTAAAACTTGTAGAGATTAAAGTAAGGGAAGGCGACATCAGTGGGGCGGCCAGGCTAATTTTTAGTAGCGACGTGCTGGCTCCTTATTCTGTAGAAACTTTGACGGGCTTGCAGAGTAAGCACCCACCATCCGCAGCTGACCTCTCTTTCCCTGATCCTCCGAACAACGATACAGAAAATCTTGAGACTACTGCCAAAGATCTGCGTACAGCTGTTGACTCCTTTCGTTTTGAATCAGCTGGTGGACTTGACGGTCTGACACCACAGCACCTTAAGGATCTGTTGTGTCCGAGCGCTGGGGAAGCTGGTGATGCACTTCTGAGGGAGCTAACAGCTCTAGTCAACCTCATGCTCTCAGGCAATGTGGACAGTGGCATCACAGATATTTTGTATGGGGCCAATTTATGTGCCCTTAACAAGAAGGATGGTGGCATTCGTCCCATTGCCGTAGGTAGCACTTTGCGGCGTTTGGCAGCCAAAATTTGTTGTCGTTTTTATAGTACGCTTACTACCAAATTTCAGCCCTTTCAATTAGGTTTTGGTTCAAAAGGAGGTTATGAGGCCGCAATCCATGCGCTTGCAACATACCTTGACAGTAGCGAAGATGGAGAGGTCATCTTGAAAGTTGACCTGATAAACGCCTTCAACTCTGTAAACAGGGACACCTTGCTGACACAGGCCAAATTAGAAACCCCCAAAATATTTAATTTTCTTTGGCAATGCTATAGTCAGCCAACAAAATTAATTTATAAAGACCACCTTTTGAATTCAGCCGTTGGATGTCAGCAAGGTGATCCGTTGTGACCAGTCATCTTCAGTTTGGCCATTAACCCAATAATTCAAAAAATAAAATCCAAATATTAACATTTGGTATCTAGACGACGGGACTTTAGGGGGAAAAGTAGAGACAGTTTTACAAGATTTAGCCCTAATAAAGAACGAGTTTCAGTCAATTGGCTTAGAACTGAACCCGAATAAATGTGAGATTTTTATATCTGAAAACACAGATAAATTAACAACAATCTCCAAATTCAACTGTCTGCCCCAACATAAAAGTTTTGGACAAAACTTCTTTACGCCTCCTAGGTTCCCCGATTTTAGAAGATGGCTTTTCCACTTTTATCGAGGAAAAAATTCAAAATTTTGATCAGGTTATTGATAGTCTATGTAATATCAGTATTCATTCAGCTTTCACTATTCTTCGTTTATGTCTTTTCGTACCCAAATTTACACATGCCCTCCGTTCAGGACAATTTTGGAAAAATGTAGAAATTTTGGGCAGACTAGACAACTTAATACAAAATTCTTTGTGTAAAATTTTAAATGTAAATATTAATGACCGGGCCTGGGTCCAAGCGTCTCTTCCAGTTCGCTTGGGCGGGCTAGGTATTCGTAGAGTCACAGATTTCTGTCGTCGGTCCATAGCACTGAAGAATTAGTCAGGAAAATTTTGTCAAATACACTGATTGATTCCGAGGTGCGATGCAAGACCGATGCCATAAATGCTTGGAGGATGCCTTGCCCCGACACTGACCTGCCCTCACGCCTAGGCTCACAGCGACTGTGGGATTCACCGCTCTGTAAATTGAGAATTAATACACTAATTGACACTTCTGTCAATATTTCAGAGCGTGCACGCCTACTAGCTGTTGGAGAATGGAAGTCAGGGTTATGGATCCAGGCGCTCCCATCGCCCAACATCGATACAATGTTGGACGACACAACCTTCCGCTTTGCCACTTGCCTTCGGCTGGGTACACCTTGTGTATCCCCGCATCATTGCACCTGTGGAGTAGCCGTCGATAATCTGGGACACCATGGCCTTTCTTGTAGCAGAAGCGCAGGTCATATACCTCGGCACGCTATTCTAAACGACATAATTCGTAGGGCTCTTTCCACCGCAGGTCTTCCGGCCGTACGTGAACCAAATGGTTTAGCACGAAGCGATGGAAAGAGACCGGACGGTATGTCGTTGCTACCGTGGAAGATGGGAAGGCCTTTGGTGTGGGACGGTACATGCGTTGACACCTTAGCACCTTCACACCTTCCAAGCACATCCGGATGTGCCGGCGCTGCTGCTGCATCGGCTGAAGGCTTTAAACGGCGTAAATATGCTAACCTAGCAGGTGATTACATATTTGAGCCGTTTGGGGTTGAGACATTGGGGTCATGGGGTCCGAGTGCTCACCGCCTTTATAGAGACATTGCTAAACGCCTAATCGATGCTTCTCAGGACCAAAAGGCTGGCTATTTTCTGGCCCAAAGAATAAGTATCTATCGCCATCGAACGTGGCAACACAGCCAGCATTCTGGGAACCTTCCCAGTCGGCAATGACGCGGAGGATTTTTAAACGATATTTTGTAATTTAAATATTTTTATTCTATAATTTGTCAATTGTTTTTTATCACACATCAAAGTTTGTAACAAAAATGGAATTAAATCGAAAAGATTTTAGAGCGATGATTTTTTATGATTTTAAAAGTTCTCTCTCCGCAAGACTGTGTCGCTCGTCTTCAAAATGCTTTTGGCAGAGAAGCACCTTGTTTGAGCACCGTGAGGCGATGGTTTTCTAAATTTGAGAGAGGTCGAGTTACTTTACATGACGAATTTTATGAAGGGCGGCCTTCAACTGCCGTCAACGAAAATAATGTGGCTACTGTTAAGCGGTTAATTGAAAAAAACCCCGCGGATTACCTATGAAACAATTCGAGGACTATTGGGGATTGGTATGAGTCCAATCCAGAAAATTTTACACGAAGAATTGAAAGTTCGGAAACTTTGTTGTCGTTGGATCCCTCATGAACTGACAGCGGAGCAGAAGCGGGCTCGCATGGAATGGTGCTCACAGATGCTACTGAAGTACGACCACGGACATTCTAATGCTGTTTATGACATTGTCACAGGAGACGAAACGTGGATTTATTATTTGAACCCGAAAAAAACAGCAATCTTGTGAATGGGTGTTTGAAAATGAGAATAAGCCAACAAAAGTGAGGCAGCCGAGAAACGTTGGTAAAAAAATGATCGCGTTTTTTTTCTCAGCTACGGGTCCCATCTGTACAATTCCACTTGAAGATCAAAAGAGTGTTAATGCCGAGTGGTATTCTACCATTTGTTTACCCAGGGTATTAGAAAAAGTTCGCGAAATACGACCCAAAAACCGCGTTCTCCTACATTGTGGCGAATACCTTATCTCTGACGTCATACGTCATACGCCTTCTTGTAGTATCTAGATACTACAAGAAGGCGCGCCCAGAACTTCCGAGTACCTACCATAATATTCCACCAATAGCTAGATGTGCGGACGCACTTCAGCAAGAAAACAACTCGTAGGTACAACATAAGTATAGGTATTTAAGCTTGTTCCTATTGTCTAAGCCACACCTACCTAAACCAGTTTTGTATTATCGGGAATATTCTAGTACTATAGGTACTTGTATCCATTAATATAAAAGCGAATGCATGTCAACAATAAATATTCATTCATCCACATACTGTGTTACTGTAAACGTCCCAATAATACCTCCCAACAACCACTACAACATCATGACAACACTTCTTCACACACGGCCAACAATACAAAGTCATTTTAGCTTACGGCAAAGTACAACTCGTCACCCATCCTGCGCATAGCCCCGACCTAGCACCCTGTATTTTCCCCAAAATCAAAGATTTGATGAGAGGTTACACTTTTACCAACTCCGAAGAGGCAGTGATAGCGTTCAATCAGAACGTAGAAAACATGTCTTCAGATCTGTGGTCCTCCTGTTTTAAAAAATGGTTTGATCGCTTGAAAAAATGTTTAACATGTAAAAGAGAATATTTTGAAAAGCCATAAACCTAATATTTTAGTTTTAACATGTTGTTTTTTTAAGTTGATAATGTATAATTCTCTTTAGAATTTTACCCAGATAATTATCCCAGAGTCTGGAATTTGTGCCCGGTAAATGGCAATAGGCTCGCCCCCTATTACATGGGACCTAACATAGCTGACGAGATGTGGGTGTGTTTGCACACCTCTGTCTACCCCTTCGGGGAAAAAGGCGTGATGCTATGTCTATGTTATGTTTTTTTAAGTTACGCAAAACTTACAGTGTGACCTACGTATAAGTATAAGTATAAACATCGGGTTTATATTAACAAAAATTGCGTTAGGAATTTTTAAGTTTCCTCGTATGACTGGTAGAGGAGGAACGAATGAACACTATTTTTACATTCACAGTGATTTAGATCATAAATCGGGCAAGGTAAATTTATTTTATTTTAAAGTAGGGTCCAAGTATATAAAAGAATCTCTTCACAAAGGTAGACTGTGGCGGAGGAACAGTGCAAATTTTATCTTTCCTACACTTATCAATTTGACTATATTATATAGTTTGGTGATGCTGAAGGAGCACAGCTTGCAAGATGAAATTCTGCCGTACATTTAGGATGTTCCATTGTCTGTATAGAACGAGTTTCAGTCAATTGGCTTAGAACTGAACCCGAATTCCCAAATTCAACTTTTTGGCCCCCAACATAAAAGTTTTGGACAAAACTTCTTTACGCCTCCTAGGGTCCCCGATTTTAGAAGATGGATTTTCCACTTTTATCGTGGAAAAAATTCAAAATTTTGATCAGGTTATTTATAGTCTATGTAATATCAGTATTCATTCAGCTTTCACTATTCTTCGTTTTTGTCTTTTCGTACCCAAATTTACACATCAAAATCAAAATCAAAAATCAAAATATCTTTATTCATGTAGGTCACAAAGTAACACTTATGAACGTCAGAAAAAGAAAATGCTTCTACATTTACCGCCAGATTCGCAAGGTAGAGCCTGTGAGGAAAGAACCTGGCAAGAAAAACTCACGGCCACTCTTTTTATTCGCCAGTAAATACAATGATTCTGTTACAACAATAAAAAGAGGGCAAGGGCAGTACGTGACCATGTGTGGACCAAGTGAACTTAAAAATTATGAATCTCTGTTATTCACAAAAAAGTTAAATACTAGTTAAAGGTGCCACATAATCTCAAAGTACCCATACCTTGCAATATCATAACAATAATAATTTAACAATAATAAGTGAGTTTCAGCAATAAAACAACATTTCAAACAGAAGTAGCCCCTATGTAGCTCGAGTGATGAGCAAGCAACTCATTGCCATTTCTCTGTTTCGTTTAAATAATCTTTAATAGTATATTATGCTTTTTTTAGTTGGTGTGTCTTAACAGCCACTTTGAATTTATTTAAAGGAAGGTTCATAATGTTTAGAGGAATTTTGTTATAAAAACGCACACCAAATCCTGCAAAGGAGTCATGAACCTTCTGTAAACGATAATACGTCCCAACCAATTTATGCTTATTTCTAGTATTTATTGCATGTATGCCACTGTTTATACTGTATAAATGTAAATTCTGTTTAACGAACATAATATTCGCATATATATATATTGTGATGCAACTGTTAAAATGCCGATTTCTTTAAATCTTTCTCTAAGAAAAACTCGTGCATTCAGTTTATAAATCGCACGTATAGCTCGCTTTTGGAGTATAAAAATGATCTCTATATCAGCTGCCTTGCCCCACAGTAAAATTCCATACGACATGACACTGTGAAAATAGCTAAAATAAACCAGCCTGGCAGTTTCTACATCCGTGAGCTGTCTGACTTTACTAATAGCAAAAGCCGCAGAGCTAAGTTTCCCTGCAAGACCCGATATTTGGGCGTTCCACTGTAATTTACTGTCGAGAGTAATACCCAAAAATACGGTTGATTCTACAAGATTAAGACCGTTCAAAATAATATTAGTTCCGTAGTTCTGAACATTAGGCATACTAAATCTAACACACTTAGTCTTTTTTGAACCAACCAATCCAGAACTAGTGCAAGTGAACTATTTACTTCGTCAAAATTCCTCAGCTTGCGATCAACTTTAAAAATAAGTGATGTATCAACGTCGAATAGAACAATGTCGCACAAGTTCTGTACATAGAACGGTAGATCATTAATGTAAACTAAAAATAGAAAAAACATGCCCTCCGTTCAGGACAATTTTGGAAAAATGTGTAAATTTTGGGCAGACTAGACAACTTAATACAAAATTCTTTGTCTAAAATTTTAAATGTAAACATTATTAATGTTTACATTTAATATTTTCGTCTCTTCCAGTTCGCTTGGGCGGGCTAGGTATTCGTAGAATTACAGATGTCAGTCTGCCAGCATTTCTGTCGTCGGTCCATAGCACTGAAGAATTAGTCAGGACAATTTTGTCAAATATACTGATTGATTCCGAGGTGCGATGCAAGACCGATGCCATAAATGCTTGACACTTCTATCAATATTTCAGAGCGTGCACGCCTACTAGCTGTTGGAGAATGGGAGTCAGGGTTATGGATCCAGGCGCTCCCATCGCCCAACATCGCTACAATTTTGGACGACACAACCTTCCGCATTGCCACTTGCCTTCGGCTGGGTACACTTTGTGTATCCCCGCATCATTGCACCTGTGGAGTAGCCGTCGATAATCTGGGACAACATGGCCTTTCTTGTAGCAGAAGCGAAGGTCGTATACCTTGGCACGCTACGATTCTAAACGACATAATTTGTAGGGCTCTTTCCACCGCAGGTCTTCCGGCCGTACGTGAACCAAATGGTTTAGCACGAAGCGATGGAAAGAGACCGGACGTCGTTGCTACCGTGGAAGATGGGAAGGCCTTTGGTGTGTGTGGGACGCTACATGCGTTGACACCTTAGCACCTTCACACCTTCCAAGTACATCCGGATGTGCCGGCGCTGCTGCTGCATCGGCTGAAGGCCTTAAACGGCGTAAATATGCTAACCTAGCAGGTGATTACATTATTGAGCCGTTTGGGGTTGAGACACTGGGGTCATGGGGTCCGAGTGCTCGCCGCCTTTATAGAGACATTGCTAAACGCCTAATAGATGCTTCTCAGGACCAGAAGGCTGGCTATTTTCTGAAATTTCCCAAAGAATAAGTATCGCCATCCAACGTGGCAACACAGCCATCATTCTGGGAACCTTCCCAGTCGGGATTTTTAAACGATATTTTGTAATGTAAATATTTTTAGTCTATAATTATGTATATTTTGTATATTGTAATTCTTATTGTAAATAAATGTTTAGTTCGTATAGTATAGTATAGTATAGTATAGTATAGTATAGTATAGTATAGTATAGTATAGTATAGTATAGTATAGTATAGTATAGTATAGTAGAGTAGAGTATAGTATAGTATAGTATAGTATAGTATAGTATAGTATAGTATAGTATAGTATAGTATAGTATAGTATAGTATAGTATAGTATAGTATAGAGAGCCTCTGCTTCAAACCTGGCCTAATTGCGTCCAGCGTACGTTTTAAAATTAAACTTCAATAAATATTTATATTTTTATTCTGTTCCTTTATTTTTTCGGAGACAACTGCATCTGCATAACACCACA
Source organism: Nudaria mundana (assembly GCA_963556515.1). Classification (NCBI taxonomy): domain Eukaryota; kingdom Metazoa; phylum Arthropoda; class Insecta; order Lepidoptera; family Erebidae; genus Nudaria; species Nudaria mundana. The sequence continues at coordinate 8,314,666 of OY748293.1, forward strand.
TATAACTGTACAAAAGTCAGAGAATAACATTATTTTAGTGGTCATGTTTCCATACATAAACTTTCCGCCGATAAATTTATGTGTTAAAAGCTGCATATCTGCTGTAAATACGTAGTGTCCCTGGAAAAAGTCAATTTTATATTTAGAGTCATTTATTTAAGAGAGTCTAGAATTGTAAATGTGTATTATGATTTATTTAGTAGAAAAATAATTTAACTATAAATTATTTTTACATACCTATGACAGAAAAAACTAAAAAGTATATAAACATGCAATCGTCCTCCGGTTCTTAAATAAAGCATAAACTTTTTCTCGATACTCGACTCCATCTCGGTTAGAGCTTAGTAATTACCGGATCGTGCTTAAAGCGTGGCTACCATAAAATAGGTTTTGTTAACATTATGATGTTTAATTTTACTTTTTTAGGTTTACTTGGTGTACCTTGAAAAATCCACAGCGGTCTCCTAATGAAAACCAAGCTTGAAGCGTTGGTTTCATAATGATATGCTCACATGCATTTTGTACACGTAACTGCGCAAGTTCTTTCTGGTTTAAGGTAGTTGTCACTTTGACCTGAAATAATTTATTATGTCAATGTAAAAAAATGACATTTCTACTATTAATATAACTAGAATAACGAGAAAAGTGAGAGTATTGATTCTTGATTGCCCATTGTATCTCTACGTTATCTACCAAGAGCCTTTGACTGACAGACATAACTCAGTGCAACCATGCCAGGGGTCTGGGATTTCTATTGTTATTCCGAAGAAAATATCAAAAACTGAAGCTTTATAAAATGACGTAAGTAAGGTGCAATTTTGCTACCTGATATCTCCGGAAGTAACCACAACCGACACTTCCTCTTTACTGATCGTTCTCACCTATGTTGGGAACATGTTCCGAGAAATTTCCAGCCTTTATAACGTGAGGTATGTCTGTCAGTCATGGGCTCCAAGTCACAAATGAAGTTTTGATGTTATATTATTATAATGACGTGTACAAAATGCATGTGAGCATATCATTATGAAACCAACGCTTCAAGCTTGGTTTTCATTAGGAGACCGCTGTGGATTTTTCAAGGTACACCAAGTAAACCTAAAAAAGTAAAATTAAACATCATAATGTTAACAAAACCTATTTTATGGTAGCCACGCTTTAAGCACGATCCGGTAATTACTAAGCTCTAACCGAGATGGAGTCGAGTATCGAGAAAAAGTTTATGCTTTATTTAAGAACCGGAGGACGATTGCATGTTTATATACTTTTTAGTTTTTTCTGTCATAGGTATGTAAAAATAATTTATAGTTAAATTATTTTTCTACTAAATAAATCATAATACACATTTACAATTCTAGACTCTCTTAAATAAATGACTCTAAATATAAAATTGACTTTTTCCAAGGACACTACGTATTTACAGCAGATATGCAGCTTTTAACACATAAATTTATCGGCGGAAAGTTTATGTATGGAAACATGACCACTAAAATAATGTTATTCTCTGACTTTTGTACAGTTATATGTGGTGTTATGCAGATGCAGTTGTCTCCGAAAAAATAAAGGAACAGAATAAAAATATAAATATTTATTGAAGTTTAATTTTAAAACGTACGCTGGACGCAATTAGGCCAGGTTTGAAGCAGAGGCTCTCTATACTATACTATACTATACTATACTATACTATACTATACTATACTATACTATACTATACTATACTATACTATACTATACTATACTATACTATACTATACTATACTATACTATACTATACTATACTATACTATACTATACTATACTATACTATACTATACGAACTAAACATTTATTTACAATAAGAATTACAATATACAAAATATACATAATTATAGACTAAAAATATTTACATTACAAAATATCGTTTAAAAATCCCGACTGGGAAGGTTCCCAGAATGATGGCTGTGTTGCCACGTTGGATGGCGATACTTATTCTTTGGGAAATTTCAGAAAATAGCCAGCCTTCTGGTCCTGAGAAGCATCTATTAGGCGTTTAGCAATGTCTCTATAAAGGCGGCGAGCACTCGGACCCCATGACCCCAGTGTCTCAACCCCAAACGGCTCAATAATGTAATCACCTGCTAGGTTAGCATATTTACGCCGTTTAAGGCCTTCAGCCGATGCAGCAGCAGCGCCGGCACATCCGGATGTACTTGGAAGGTGTGAAGGTGCTAAGGTGTCAACGCATGTAGCGTCCCACACACACCAAAGGCCTTCCCATCTTCCACGGTAGCAACGACGTCCGGTCTCTTTCCATCGCTTCGTGCAAAACCATTTGGTTCACGTACGGCCGGAAGACCTGCGGTGGAAAGAGCCCTACAAATTATGTCGTTTAGAATCGTAGCGTGCCAAGGTATACGACCTTCGCTTCTGCTACAAGAAAGGCCATGTTGTCCCAGATTATCGACGGCTACTCCACAGGTGCAATGATGCGGGGATACACAAAGTGTACCCAGCCGAAGGCAAGTGGCAATGCGGAAGGTTGTGTCGTCCAAAATTGTAGCGATGTTGGGCGATGGGAGCGCCTGGATCCATAACCCTGACTCCCATTCTCCAACAGCTAGTAGGCGTGCACGCTCTGAAATATTGATAGAAGTGTCAAGCATTTATGGCATCGGTCTTGCATCGCACCTCGGAATCAATCAGTATATTTGACAAAATTGTCCTGACTAATTCTTCAGTGCTATGGACCGACGACAGAAATGCTGGCAGACTGACATCTGTAATTCTACGAATACCTAGCCCGCCCAAGCGAACTGGAAGAGACGAAAATATTAAATGTAAACATTAATAATGTTTACATTTAAAATTTTAGACAAAGAATTTTGTATTAAGTTGTCTAGTCTGCCCAAAATTTACACATTTTTCCAAAATTGTCCTGAACGGAGGGCATGTTTTTTCTATTTTTAGTTTACATTAATGATCTACCGTTCTATGTACAGAACTTGTGCGACATTGTTCTATTCGACGTTGATACATCACTTATTTTTAAAGTTGATCGCAAGCTGAGGAATTTTGACGAAGTAAATAGTTCACTTGCACTAGTTCTGGATTGGTTGGTTCAAAAAAGACTAAGTGTGTTAGATTTAGTATGCCTAATGTTCAGAACTACGGAACTAATATTATTTTGAACGGTCTTAATCTTGTAGAATCAACCGTATTTTTGGGTATTACTCTCGACAGTAAATTACAGTGGAACGCCCAAATATCGGGTCTTGCAGGGAAACTTAGCTCTGCGGCTTTTGCTATTAGTAAAGTCAGACAGCTCACGGATGTAGAAACTGCCAGGCTGGTTTATTTTAGCTATTTTCACAGTGTCATGTCGTATGGAATTTTACTGTGGGGCAAGGCAGCTGATATAGAGATCATTTTTATACTCCAAAAGCGAGCTATACGTGCGATTTATAAACTGAATGCACGAGTTTTTCTTAGAGAAAGATTTAAAGAAATCGGCATTTTAACAGTTGCATCACAATATATATATATGCGAATATTATGTTCGTTAAACAGAATTTACATTTATACAGTATAAACAGTGGCATACATGCAATAAATACTAGAAATAAGCATAAATTGGTTGGGACGTATTATCGTTTACAGAAGGTTCATGACTCCTTTGCAGGATTTGGTGTGCGTTTTTATAACAAAATTCCTCTAAACATTATGAACCTTCCTTTAAATAAATTCAAAGTGGCTGTTAAGACACACCAACTAAAAAAAGCATAATATACTATTAAAGATTATTTAAACGAAACAGAGAAATGGCAATGAGTTGCTTGCTCATCACTCGAGCTACATAGGGGCTACTTCTGTTTGAAATGTTGTTTTATTGCTGAAACTCACTTATTATTGTTAAATTATTATTGTTATGATATTGCAAGGTATGGGTACTTTGAGATTATGTGGCACCTTTAACTAGTATTTAACTTTTTTGTGAATAACAGAGATTCATAATTTTTAAGTTCACTTGGTCCACACATGGTCACGTACTGCCCTTGCCCTCTTTTTATTGTTGTAACAGAATCATTGTATTTACTGGCGAATAAAAAGAGTGGCCGTGAGTTTTTCTTGCCAGGTTCTTTCCTCACAGGCTCTACCTTGCGAATCTGGCGGTAAATGTAGAAGCATTTTCTTTTTCTGACGTTCATAAGTGTTACTTTGTGACCTACATGAATAAAGATATTTTGATTTTTGATTTTGATTTTGATGTGTAAATTTGGGTACGAAAAGACAAAAACGAAGAATAGTGAAAGCTGAATGAATACTGATATTACATAGACTATAAATAACCTGATCAAAATTTTGAATTTTTTCCACGATAAAAGTGGAAAATCCATCTTCTAAAATCGGGGACCCTAGGAGGCGTAAAGAAGTTTTGTCCAAAACTTTTATGTTGGGGGCCAAAAAGTTGAATTTGGGAATTCGGGTTCAGTTCTAAGCCAATTGACTGAAACTCGTTCTATACAGACAATGGAACATCCTAAATGTACGGCAGAATTTCATCTTGCAAGCTGTGCTCCTTCAGCATCACCAAACTATATAATATAGTCAAATTGATAAGTGTAGGAAAGATAAAATTTGCACTGTTCCTCCGCCACAGTCTACCTTTGTGAAGAGATTCTTTTATATACTTGGACCCTACTTTAAAATAAAATAAATTTACCTTGCCCGATTTATGATCTAAATCACTGTGAATGTAAAAATAGTGTTCATTCGTTCCTCCTCTACCAGTCATACGAGGAAACTTAAAAATTCCTAACGCAATTTTTGTTAATATAAACCCGATGTTTATACTTATACTTATACGTAGGTCACACTGTAAGTTTTGCGTAACTTAAAAAAACATAACATAGACATAGCATCACGCCTTTTTCCCCGAAGGGGTAGACAGAGGTGTGCAAACACACCCACATCTCGTCAGCTATGTTAGGTCCCATGTAATAGGGGGCGAGCCTATTGCCATTTACCGGGCACAAATTCCAGACTCTGGGATAATTATCTGGGTAAAATTCTAAAGAGAATTATACATTATCAACTTAAAAAAACAACATGTTAAAACTAAAATATTAGGTTTATGGCTTTTCAAAATATTCTCTTTTACATGTTAAACATTTTTTCAAGCGATCAAACCATTTTTTAAAACAGGAGGACCACAGATCTGAAGACATGTTTTCTACGTTCTGATTGAACGCTATCACTGCCTCTTCGGAGTTGGTAAAAGTGTAACCTCTCATCAAATCTTTGATTTTGGGGAAAATACAGGGTGCTAGGTCGGGGCTATGCGCAGGATGGGTGACGAGTTGTACTTTGCCGTAAGCTAAAATGACTTTGTATTGTTGGCCGTGTGTGAAGAAGTGTTGTCATGATGTTGTAGTGGTTGTTGGGAGTGGTTGTTGGTAAAAATGCAATAAAGTATTACATTTTATATTAATAAATCAGTAAATTATTTCAGGCCAAAGTAACAACTACCTTAAACCAGAAAGAACTTGTGCGCTTACATGTGCAAAATGTATGTGACCACATCTTTATCAAACCCATTCTGAAAACTTGGTTTTCATTAGGAGACCGTTGTGGATTTTTCAAGGTAGGTTAACCTTATGGTGTGTGGCATAATTAGCTACGCCCTGTAATAACAAACCTCTGACTGAGCTGGACGGAATAAAGTTTATACTGTGTTTAAGAACTCCGGAGGACTTTATGTTTTTCTTTTAAACTTTATTATTTGTTTCTGCAATGTGCAATATCTTTTTAAAAAACAATTTTATAAACTTAAGACAAACGGGTCTTTTACGCGATTATTGAGATATATACATACCTCTTTATTGAGCGAAGCGAGCGTAGCGAGCGGAGCTCGTTAACAGGTGACTCAAAGTAAAACTCGATGTGAAATTGTTTCTCGACAACTACCCAACCGATTTTCATGATTTTTCACTCAAAAATCAAGCATTCTCAGGAGCAGGTTTTGTTCTAGACCGAATTTTGATTTAGGGCCCTCAAAAAAAGTTATTGACATATTTTTGGTCAATAACTTTTTTTGAAAACCTGTAAAGTTAAGCAATTAAACACGTCGGTTATTCAGTGCAGACTGACTTTTTATTCACCCACCTACACATACAATTTTATACTTAGAACGAACCATATTATGTAGTACACATTCTTTCATGTAGGTGGCGCTTGTAGATATATTTAGATAAACTATAATATAATAACACTCCCACTTATCGAAATAAACCAAGCGACAACTATAAAATTTACTTAGTTACAACTTACAATTTAACTATTCCTAGTTTATACATAAATTTGTAGTGCTTAATAAACCCTAAGCCTTTGGTCAGCAAGTCTGCTGGCATTTCATCTGTAGACAAATAAATTATCTCTACTTTTCCACAATTAATCATATCCCGTACAAAATGGTGTTTAACATCTATGTGCTTAGACCTATTGTGACATTGATGGTTTGTGGCCATCTTCAAAGCACTTTGATTATCGCAATTTACTTTAATAATTATCCCAGATCCAGTTAACTCATACATTAGTTCTCTTAGGTAAATTGCTTCCCTACAAGCCTCAGAGAGAGCAACATATTCAGCCTCAGTACTAGATAGTGCTGTAACGGTTTGCTTCCTGCTTTGCCAGGAAATAGGCGCACCAGACATTACAAAACAAAATCCAGTGTAGGATTTTCTATCTAAGCTATCACTGGCCCAGTCAGCATCTACAAAACCTTGTAAGTTTTCTCCTACATTACTAAACTTTAAACAATAATCTTTTGTTTTCTTTAAATATTTTAGAACCCTTTTTGCATAGTTCCAGTGTTCAACATTGTAACTAGTATTAAATTGACTAAGGTAACTAATTGCATAGGCTATATCAGGTCTAGTCATGACCGCTAAATACATAAGGCAACCTATCAAATTTTGATAACTAATTCCTGACATACATTTTTCAGCCTTTTCTACATTCAATTTACTCTCTATGGGGTATCAGCTGTTTTACAATCACTCATTTGAAATTTCAGCAATAATTCATCTATGTAATGGCTTTGATCAACAGTTCTCTCATAGTTATTACATCCTTTGTTAACTTTAATATTCATTCCTAGATATTGTTTCACTTCCCCTAGATCTTTTATGTTAAATTCAGAATTTAGAATACATTTCACTCTATCAGTTTCCTTCTGACTGTTTGAAAAAATTAGAAAATCATCTACGTATAAGGCTATTATAATTTTTGTATCTTTACTCATCTTTGTAAATAAACAAGGCTCTTGTGAACAATTAGTAAAATTATATTTACACATTACATGTCTAACCCTTGCATACCAAGCTAAAGCGGATTGTTTTAATCCATAGACAGCCTTTTTAAGTTTAAAAACTTTACCACAAGTTTCAGACACAAAACCTTCTGGTATACACATGTAAATGTCTTCCTTCAAGTACCCATTTAAATAAGCTGTTTTAACATCCAGCTGTGTAATGTCTAATCCTAGTTTTACACTTAATGCAAACAATAATCTTAGAGTCGAGTGCCGCACAACAGGTGAGAATGTCTCATCATAGTCAATTCCACGTTTTTGGGTAAAACCCTTTGCAACTAAACGGGAACGATATTGCACTTCACTATCACTTTTAAATTTTTTCTTTAACACCCACCGACTTTGCACTAATGTAGCTCCTTTTGGGGGTTTAACAAGATCATATACCTCATTTTTTGAAATGACTCCAATTCATCATCCATTGCTTGCCTCCATTGTACACTCTCAGGACCATTCAAAACCTCTTTGATTGTCAGTTCAGGTTCAGCAGTTTCCAACATGCCTAAATTGTACCTCTCAGGCCTTCGCCTTTCCCTCTGTGGCCTATTGTAGTTCTTGGATTCTGGTTCTGGTGTACAGATCGGACTGCTGCTTGGTGATGGAGTTCCAGGTACGAAGGTCTCATCAGCTTCAGCTTCAAAAAATGTTAGCTGTGATGAGTCACTTTCAGAGCTGTCCTGGATTTCTGATATTGGTCGTTCCTTACTGCCACAATCTCCCACTGAACGATCATCATCTCTCAGGGTATGAATCTCTTCTTCCACATGCCACTTCGCATCATTGGCTGTAGGAGTTCCATCTGACCCTGCTCTTTCCATCACCACTACATCTCGGCTGGTAGTAACCTGGTTTTTGGTAGGATCATAAACCCTGTAGCCCTTTACATGCTCTGAGTAACCAACAAGAATGTATTGCCGAGCTTTCTTGTCCCACTTGGTACGCTTTTCCTTAGGAACACATGTTCCTCCAGTCCAGTCCAGTCCAGTAATGGTACATACCATTACTGGACTCCCAAAAATGCGTATATGGCTCATTTGTGGTTTCCTCCCATACCATATCTCATAAGGCACTTTATTGTTCAGACCTGATGCTATAGAACGGTTTTTCAAGTAGACAGCTGTTGATACAGCTTCGGCCCAGAACCGTTTCTCTAACTTAGCATCGAACAACAAACATCTCGCTTTCTCAACAATCGTTCTATTATTTCGCTCAGACATGCCATTCTGTTCCGGTGTGTACGGATTTGTCTTTTGATGTAAAATACCACATCCTTTTAAAAAATCTTCCATGGCTGTGGAACAAAATTCTCCACCATTATCTGTCCGCAGGACTTTTATACTGACATTTTTCTGTTTTTCCGCCATTAATTTATATTCCTTAAAATATTTAAATACTTCATTTTTCTTTTTCAAGAAGTATACAAATGACATACGGCTGTAGTCATCTACAAACAGTAAGAAATACCTGGCCAATCCAATTGACTTTGTTTCCATTGGCCCACACACATCAGCATGTACAATTTCCAAGATTTGTGTAGCTCTTGTACCTGTGGAGAAAGGTAGACGTGACTGTTTTCCTTCACAACATATCATGCAGTTTGATTTTGTCACCTCATAACTGCCGTCATAGTTAATACCTTCTACGGCACCATTTTTCATTTTGTTCAAATCACTATTGTTTATATGTCCTAACCTTCTATGCCACAATAATGCACTATCTTTGGCTAATAGACACTTTATTGCTTGTGTACATATATCCAACTTGTATACGCCGTCAGTCAAATAAGCAACAGCTACAAGTTCTTTCTTGTTGTTGTAAATGGAACATTTACTGTCAGTGAAAGAAACACTGTTGTTATGCTTTCAGAGTTGACTTACTGATAGTAAGTTTGTGTCAGGCTTGGAACATACAAAACATCCTCGATTGTTATATCATAGCCTAACGGCGTAGATATTCTAACATTGCCTTTACACGATACTTTAAGTTTTTCCTGGTTTGCCACCATAATTTCGGGGAACATCTCGGAACTCGAAACACGTTGTAACCAACTTCCAACAGCCGTCATATGAACGCTGGCTCCAGAGTCTAAGTACCAATCTTCTTTACCATATTTAGCACTTAAGAAAACTGCACTAAAAGCATTTGAGGACTTATTTTTGGTGGATTTTTCAACCATCGGACACTGATTACGATAATGACCTGGAGTTTTGCACTTGTAACAAGTGACAATATTTTTTTCTTTATCTGTCACTTTGACATTTGACATCGCTTTGCCGCCCTGAATGCGTTTTTGTTTCATCCATTTTGAAGCAAATGCCAATTCAGAATTCTGCGTTTCGTTAGATGTCGCTACTGTCGTCTCCATCGGTTCAAAGTCTAATAATTTTGTCTTAATGACGTCAGCTGTGATATCGATTCCCGAATGCTCTATGGCCATAATCATTGGCGAAAATTTATCTGGTAATCCAGCTAATAACAATGATCCAATCCATTGATCTGTAATCTCAAATCCTGTCCCCATCAATCTTTGCGATGTTTCTACAATTTGAGTAACGTAGGTGGTCATATTCTCGCAACTTTCTCGTCTTATTGAAATCAAGTGACGTAATAACGAAATCTTCCTCAAAAAACCTGAGTCATCAAACAGGGATTTGAGTTTATCCCATAACTCTTTCGAAGTCGTTGTCCTCTTGATGTGTACGTACAAAGATGGATGGATGGTTAGGGACATCTTGGCCCTCGTCTTTGCATCGTCTTCGGGTTTGATTTCTTTCCCTAACACTGGCTTCGCACAATGTAACGTACCCTCCAATACGAGTAAATTCTCAACCGCAAATGTCCACTCATCGTAGTTTTCTCTTCCTTTTAATTTCGGAACACTGGCTAAATAGTTTGTTGACATCTTGCACAACACGATCGTATCAAAACTTTTCAAATTATATGGAAAATAACGCGATTAGCCCATAACCTAAAGTTAAGCAATTAAACACGTCGGTTATTCAGTGCAGACTGACTTTTTATTCACCCACCTACACATACAATTTTATACTTAGAACGAACCATATTATGTAGTACACATTCTTTCATGTAGGTGGCGCTTGTAGATATATTTAGATAAACTATAATATAATAACAACCTGCTCCTTGTAGATTGCTAAATGCCTTAATAGAAATAGTCGCTTCGCTCAATTGCATGCTGCAGCGCAGTACCACGACTAGTTACCCAAAGTTTAGACCCTATTACAAGAGCCGTGGTCACGGGTGAACTCTAAGAAAGTATATAAAATAAAGTGGGGTTTATTCGACCACTTATAACTCGAGACCAGCTTGACCGCATTTCATGGTTTATGATTTGTTTACGTCCAGACTTCCAGCTGAACCATAATACTCTAAAAAATTATATACTTTCCAGGGGCACTACGTATTTGCAGCAGACATACAGTTTTTAACACGAAAATTTTTCGACGGCAAGTTTATGTATGGAAACATGACAAGTAAAATGATATTTTCTGACTATTGTACAGTTATATGTGGTGTAATGCAGTTACAGTTGTCTCCGAAAAATAGTGGAGTAGAATAAAGCTGAATATATCAACATTTTAATAACGGTTTCATTTTTGAGGCTTTTTTAAGTTGGTCGGTGATATTTTAATGTCCTTCGCCTCCCCACTGCAGGGGCTTCGTGAGAGGCTCTCGGCTCTTGGATGGAAAACGGACCGGACTACCCACTAAAACCATCCACGGTGTTTTTCCTTCGCCTTAGCCGGGCCCCCGGATATGCAACTTACGTTTAACTGTTTGGAATACGTATGAAGGAATATTGTGTAATAATAAAGTTGAGGAGTTTAACTGGCGGTTTTTGGCTCTGAAGTTCTTCAAGCGATTTAATTCTTTTCTTTTACATTTACAATGGATATAAACATTTCTAGCGGCATGAAATCATACTATCCTTTTGAAATATTCGTGATTGAATGATTGTTTTGTGATATTTCAATATTAAATGTAATTTCAAAATTAATATGTCTAATAATTATATTGATTCAGGGTATCCGAATTCAGAAGGCAATTTATTTGTATTTTGGTGAAGTCATTTTATTTACATTAAATTTAGATTAGTATTGGTTATTTGTCTAATATACATAGTAGGTGAATATATTATTTCTCATGTAGCTGAAACTGTGCAAAGGTCTATAACTCGTAAAATAAGCTCTAAAAAAAATATAAAGTTTCTATTTAATTAATTTCGCCCTCACAAGCAAACAATCGGAATAATCGTTTGGTATTTATTTTACCGCTAAACTCCGACAGTCGTTGTCAGATAAATCAGTTGAATCACAACTGATAGGATGTTTAGATATCTGAATTGGATTTGTGTCTGTATTACAATTTCGAGTTCTTTGACAAACTATGTAAGTATACCTATACCTTTAAAAAAGTTATACTGTATAGTTCATGACACACATACCTACATAAAATATTGAGAGTAACATATTGTATCACCAAATTCTTTAGGATTAAGCACAACTCTTTAGTTACTAATAGCCATTTGAGATTAGATGTGTTTAGTTGACACTGATTGAGGTATGAATCTCTGACACTTAAATATAAAACTTTTCTGATTAACAACAGCAATATAGATCCTCGTCATTCTTTATTTTATTTATTTATTTATTTATTAATAAAATCATTGCAAACATGGGTTACATCAGATGTTACAGCAGTAATTTATAGATTCACCATATTTTACCATAATACTAGGCATGCAATTTTAGTAGGTGGCTCAATCTAGAGCAAAATTTCTGGATACATAATCTTACCATATTATTATCAAGTACATCATAAAATGTTACAAAGTTCAAAATACAAGTAAATTAAAATGTCATCTTATTACATCAATTTCCGAATATTACAGTAGAATAATTTATCATCATAGCATATTAATCATGTCATCATCCAAATAATAATTATTATTATGAATTCTCATCAAAATGACTGAGGAAAGAGTGTTGCCGAGAACTCAAAATATTCACCTAGAAACCCATATTTAGAAAAATATGGATGTAATTAACAAGGGCTAAAGGTAATATCATCTACTGAAATGGTACTAAGTAGGTCTACGTTTACAAGCTATGTGTCGTATTTAGAAGTGCGCCGTCCCAACTGTTTTGTTATTTATTTCAGGGTGAGTATGAACTAACAGTGACAGATTACAATGTTTGTAAAGGTCCAAAGCGCATTCGTTGTGTTAATGAATCTACTAAAATTCTGGACAAAACTCGTGTACGATATGATCTACTGGTAATAGAAGATGCAACTAAAGTTAGAGTAAGTGCTTTATACATAACTAGTGGACGTCCGCGGCTTCGAGAACCACTCTATACCTTGGTGAAAACCCCATCAAAATCCGTAGCGTAGTTTTAAAGATATAAACATACATAGGAAACGGAAGCAACTTTGTTTTGACTTGATCAGATGTGACACACTAAGTTAAATTAAACACAACTTTAATGGATGGATAATTTACTAATCATAAGCCAATTTTGTTAGGCATTACCACTAATAATACTACGCCATTAGTTAGAAACTGTTCAAAGTTCATCATAATAATATTGTACAAAATGCACCGACGTGTTTAATTGCTTAACTTTAGGTTATGGGCTAATCGCGTTATTTTCCATATAATTTGAAAAGTTTTGATACGATCGTGTTGTGCAAGATGTCAACAAACTATTTAGCCAGTGTTCCGAAATTAAAAGGAAGAGAAAACTACGATGAGTGGACATTTGCGGTTGAGAATTTACTCGTATTGGAGGGTACGTTACATTGTGCGAAGCCAGTGTTAGGGAAAGAAATCAAACCCGAAGACGATGCAAAGACGAGGGCCAAGATGTCCCTAACCATCCATCCATCTTTGTACGTACACATCAAGAGGACAACGACTTCGAAAGAGTTATGGGATAAACTCAAATCCCTGTTTGATGACTCAGGTTTTTTGAGGAAGATTTCGTTATTACGTCACTTGATTTCAATAAGACGAGAAAGTTGCGAGAATATGACCACCTACGTTACTCAAATTGTAGAAACATCGCAAAGATTGATGGGGACAGGATTTGAGATTACAGATCAATGGATTGGATCATTGTTATTAGCTGGATTACCAGATAAATTTTCGCCAATGATTATGGCCATAGAGCATTCGGGAATCGATATCACAGCTGACGTCATTAAGACAAAATTATTAGACTTTGAACCGATGGAGACGACAGTAGCGACATCTAACGAAACGCAGAATTCTGAATTGGCATTTGCTTCAAAATGGATGAAACAAAAACGCATTCAGGGCGGCAAAGCGATGTCAAATGTCAAAGTGACAGATAAAGAAAAAAATATTGTCACTTGTTACAAGTGCAAAACTCCAGGTCATTATCGTAATCAGTGTCCGATGGTTGAAAAGTTTTCTTAAGTGCTAAATATGGTAAAGAAGATTGGTACTTAGACTCTGGAGCCAGCGTTCATATGACGGCTGTTGGAAGTTGGTTACAACGTGTTTCGAGTTCCGAGACGTTCCCCGAAATTATGGTGGCAAACCAGGAAAAACTTAAAGTATCGTGTAAAGGCAATGTTAGAATATCTACGCCGTTAGGCTATGATATAACAATCGAGGATGTTTTGTATGTTCCAAGCCTGACACAAACTTACTATCAGTAAGTCAACTCTGAAAGCATAACAACAGTGTTTCTTTCACTGACAGTAAATGTTCCATTTACAACAACAAGAAAGAACTTGTAGCTGTTGCTTATTTGACTGACGGCGTATACAAGTTGGATATATGTACACAAGCAATAAAGTGTCTATTAGCCAAAGATAGTGCATTATTGTGGCATAGAAGGTTAGGACATATAAACAATAGTGATTTGAACAAAATGAAAAATGGTGCCGTAGAAGGTATTAACTATGACGGCAGTTATGAGGTGACAAAATCAAACTGCATGATATGTTGTGAAGGAAAACAGTCACGTCTACCTTTCTCCACAGGTACAAGAGCTACACAAATCTTGGAAATTGTACATGCTGATGTGTGTGGGCCAATGGAAACAAAGTCAATTGGATTGGCCAGGTATTTCTTACTGTTTGTAGATGACTACAGCCGTATGTCATTTGTATACTTCTTGAAAAAGAAAAATGAAGTATTTAAATATTTTAAGGAATATAAATTAATGGCGGAAAAACAGAAAAATGTCAGTATAAAAGTCCTGCGGACAGATAATGGTGGAGAATTTTGTTCCACAGCCATGGAAGATTTTTTAAAAGGATGTGGTATTTTACATCAAAAGACAAATCCGTACACACCGGAACAGAATGGCATGTCTGAGCGAAATAATAGAACGATTGTTGAGAAAGCGAGATGTTTGTTGTTCGATGCTAAGTTAGAGAAACGGTTCTGGGCCGAAGCTGTATCAACAGCTGTCTACTTGAAAAACCGTTCTATAGCATCAGGTCTGAACAATAAAGTGCCTTATGAGATATGGTATGGGAGGAAACCACAAATGAGCCATATACGCATTTTTGGGAGTCCAGTAATGGTATGTACCATTACTGGACTGGACTGGACTGGAGGAACATGTGTTCCTAAGGAAAAGCGTACCAAGTGGGACAAGAAAGCTCGGCAATACATTCTTGTTGGTTACTCAGAGCATGTAAAGGGCTACAGGGTTTATGATCCTACCAAAAACCAGGTTACTACCAGCCGAGATGTAGTGGTGATGGAAAGAGCAGGGTCAGATGGAACTCCTACAGCCAATGATGCGAAGTGGCATGTGGAAGAAGAGATTCATACCCTGAGAGATGATGATCGTTCAGTGGGAGATTGTGGCAGTAAGGAACGACCAATATCAGAAATCCAGGACAGCTCTGAAAGTGACTCATCACAGCTAACATTTTTTGAAGCTGAAGCTGATGAGACCTTCGTACCTGGAACTCCATCACCAAGCAGCAGTCCGATCTGTACACCAGAACCAGAATCCAAGAACTACAATAGGCCACAGAGGGAAAGGCGAAGGCCTGAGAGGTACAATTTAGGCATGTTGGAAACTGCTGAACCTGAACTGACAATCAAAGAGGTTTTGAATGGTCCTGAGAGTGTACAATGGAGGCAAGCAATGGATGATGAATTGGAGTCATTTCAAAAAATGAGGTATATGATCTTGTTAAACCCCCAAAAGGAGCTACATTAGTGCAAAGTCGGTGGGTGTTAAAGAAAAAATTTAAAAGTGATAGTGAAGTGCAATATCGTTCCCGTTTAGTTGCAAAGGGTTTTACCCAAAAACGTGGAATTGACTATGATGAGACATTCTCACCTGTTGTGCGGCACTCGACTCTAAGATTATTGTTTGCATTAAGTGTAAAACTAGGATTAGACATTACACAGCTGGATGTTAAAACAGCTTATTTAAATGGGTACTTGAAGGAAGACATTTACATGTGTATACCAGAAGGTTTTGTGTCTGAAACTTGTGGTAAAGTTTTTAAACTTAAAAAGGCTGTCTATGGATTAAAACAATCCGCTTTAGCTTGGTATGCAAGGGTTAGACATGTAATGTGTAAATATAATTTTACTAATTGTTCACAAGAGCCTTGTTTATTTACAAAGATGAGTAAAGATACAAAAATTATAATAGCCTTATACGTAGATGATTTTCTAATTTTTTCAAACAGTCAGAAGGAAACTGATAGAGTGAAATGTATTCTAAATTCTGAATTTAACATAAAAGATCTAGGGGAAGTGAAACAATATCTAGGAATGAATATTAAAGTTAACAAAGGATGTAATAACTATGAGAGAACTGTTGATCAAAGCCATTACATAGATGAATTATTGCTGAAATTTCAAATGAGTGATTGTAAAACAGCTGATACCCCATAGAGAGTAAATTGAATGTAGAAAAGGCTGAAAAATGTATGTCAGGAATTAGTTATCAAAATTTGATAGGTTGCCTTATGTATTTAGCGGTCATGACTAGACCTGATATAGCCTATGCAATTAGTTACCTTAGTCAATTTAATACTAGTTACAATGTTGAACACTGGAACTATGCAAAAAGGGTTCTAAAATATTTAAAGAAAACAAAAGATTATTGTTTAAAGTTTAGTAATGTAGGAGAAAACTTACAAGGTTTTGTAGATGCTGACTGGGCCAGTGATAGCTTAGATAGAAAATCCTACACTGGATTTTGTTTTGTAATGTCTGGTGCGCCTATTTCCTGGCAAAGCAGGAAGCAAACCGTTACAGCACTATCTAGTACTGAGGCTGAATATGTTGCTCTCTCTGAGGCTTGTAGGGAAGCAATTTACCTAAGAGAACTAATGTATGAGTTAACTGGATCTGGGATAATTATTAAAGTAAATTGCGATAATCAAAGTGCTTTGAAGATGGCCACAAACCATCAATGTCACAATAGGTCTAAGCACATAGATGTTAAACACCATTTTGTACGGGATATGATTAATTGTGGAAAAGTAGAGATAATTTATTTGTCTACAGATGAAATGCCAGCAGACTTGCTGACCAAAGGCTTAGAGTTTATTAAGCACTACAAATTTATGTATAAACTAGGAATAGTTAAATTGTAAGTTGTAACTAAGTAAATTTTATAGTTGTCGCTTGGTTTATTTCGATAAGTGGGAGTGTTATTATATTATAGTTTATCTAAATATATCTACAAGCGCCACCTACATGAAAGAATGTGTACTACATAATATGGTTCGTTCTAAGTATAAAATTGTATGTGTAGGTGGGTGAATAAAAAGTCAGTCTGCACTGAATAACCGACGTGTTTAATTGCTTAACTTTACAGGTTTTCAAAAAAAGTTATTGACCAAAAATATGTCAATAACTTTTTTTGAGGGCCCTAAATCAAAATTCGGTCTAGAACAAAACCTGCTCCTGAGAATGCTTGATTTTTGAGTGAAAAATCATGAAAATCGGTTGGGTAGTTGTCGAGAAACAATTTCACATCGAGTTTTACTTTGAGTCACCTGTTAACGAGCTCCGCTCGCTACGCTCGCTTCGCTCAATAAAGAGGTATGTATATATCTCAATAATCGCGTAAAAGACCCGTTTGTCTTAAGTTTATAAAATTGTTTTTTAAAAAGATATTGCACATTGCAGAAACAAATAATAAAGTTTAAAAGAAAAACATAAAGTCCTCCGGAGTTCTTAAACACAGTATAAACTTTATTCCGTCCAGCTCAGTCAGAGGTTTGTTATTACAGGGCGTAGCTAATTATGCCACACACCATAAGGTTAACCTACCTTGAAAAATCCACAACGGTCTCCTAATGAAAACCAAGTTTTCAGAATGGGTTTGATAAAGATGTGGTCACATACATTTTGCACATGTAAGCGCACAAGTTCTTTCTGGTTTAAGGTAGTTGTTACTTTGGCCTGAAATAATTTACTGATTTATTAATATAAAATGTAATACTTTATTGCATTTTTAGTTTGTAAATGACTATAACGAGCAAAGTGAAAGTATGGAGTTATAGTTCTTTATCCCACATAATGTATCTGGACATTTTGTTACAATTGCTTGACTTAACTTTTGATGTTAGGAAAGTGTGTATAAATTGAATTATTAAGCAGGTAAACTAATGGCTCACGAATTTGGCATAGGTATGTAATTCCCTTAAAATTGTATTTATTCACTTTGTGTTAACAGTGTTAACCCGAGTGATCAAGTATGTTTATTGTATGACTATAAAGCGCTTACTCTAACGTTTTTTGCATCCTCTATAACCAGTAGATCAAATCGTACATGAGTTTTGTCCAGAACTTTAGTAGATTCATTAACACAGAAGAAGAAAGAAGAAAACCATTATAACGGTGACTCACTCGTTCTATACGTACGTGTTATTCCTTAGAACTATTTCTGTAGATATTACTTCTAGCCTTTGGTAAATAGAGGCGTTAAGTTTTTGTCATTGGAAGAGTTTTGGCTGTTGTTAAGAACTTCGGATTTATTCAGCAACCTTGTCGACCATTGCCCGTCAAGTACGAATAAGTGCACAGTGTCCAGCTGAGAATGAGTTTGACCCCGGAATTCTCGACGATGTGTTTGTGAAAATATTAATGTGTTATTCTTATTGTTATAATGTGTGAGTTTCGTAGTGGCACCCGATTGGGTTTGAGCGTCTGAGAATGTGTGCGTGTCGATGACCCCCCCGCACCAAACATGGCAGACTTTTATGTATATGTATGGGACAAGGCATTATGCATTTTCCCGTCGTATACGGCGACAGCGTATACGACGCCCGCGATGTAGACCAGTGTCGATAATTTTGAAACCAAAAAAAATCATAGTAGGATGAAACCCATTACAAAAGGACGAGAATATAACAAAAATGAGGGGAAAAATAATTTACGGTCGATCTGAGGTCGGGAAGTGGAAAGGGGTGAGTTTTTAAGGGACAAAACGGTTTATCTCGATTTCCGGCAAAACTACAAGTCCTATGGAAAAAAATTAAATGACAAAGTTGTAGGTAATAAAGACACCTACAACTTTTTGGTTGTTGTAACTTATTTGGTTGTTAATTATAGTAGTATATTTCGATTTGTAATTTAGTTTATCAATGTAACATGGAATCTTACGTTTTTCAAGTAATTAAAGTGTAAATTTTACAAAGGTTCAACCTCAAAATTGTACATAATGATTAAAAAAAAAATTCGGATTCGAGGTTTTTTCTTTTCTTTGCATTTTCTGAGAACATTTACCAAAGTAATGTATATATATTTTAATTCAAGTAATGTATATATATTTTATATCAGAAAGAAGAGATTTCAACGAACAAAAGCTGATATTTTGACGTGAGAATTTTCGATTGAAAATTAGGGTTTTTTTTCGATTTTAAGTCAAAATTAGGTGAAAAAAGAAATATTTCAAATCAAAAAAATTACAGAGTCTTTGGGACATAAAAAGGTAAGTTTTCACCAAATTTCGTGAAAAAAAAATATTTTTTGCATAAGATAAAAATAAAAAACCAAAAACTTGATTATTTGAATTTTTCACATAAATTTTGAGGTTATGTGAAAAAAATGTAAAAACAAAAGTTGTAGGTCTCTTTATTACCTACAACTTTGTCATTTAATTTTTTTCCATAGGACTTGTAGTTTTGCCGGAAATCGAGATAAACCGTTTTTACCCTTAAAAACTCAGCCCCTTTCACTTCCCGACCTCAGATCGATCGTAAATTATTTTTCCCTTCATTTTTGTTATATTCTCGTCCTTTTGTAATGGGTTTCATCCTACTATGATTTTTTTTCACTTTTTACCATTTTCAAAGGCTTCAGCCCTAGTCTATTGGTCTATGGTCCCAGTATTAAAATTCACGTTTATGCTACATTTGATAGAAATCGACCGAACGGTGCGGGTTGTAGGTCTTTGTATGTACATACATAAATTCCAGAAATCACTCCAGGGATCATGATAAATTCAAAATCTCAAAATCGATTTTTTTATACGATCACAATGTACGAGTACTTTCACTTAAAGAATATAGGAAAGCGAAATTAAATATCACAAATGGCTAATATAGAAACTTTTAGTATTGTGCTTAACCCTGATTTTGATGAGACATTTATTGAGTCTATTATTTTTTATTTTTTTTAAATGCCGCGGCCTATGGCCGCGTCTGCTACTATGTCCACTGCCAAGCGCCTCTGGTTAGCACAAAGAATTTCCAGTGGCGCTCGGCGGTATTACTGAGTCTATCAGAAATTAAACAATATAACTTTTGTTACAAATACTTACATAATTTATCACAGAATTCACAATTGTTATACAGAAACAAATACAATTCAGATATCTGAACATCATCACATCAAATCACATTTTCCAACTTTCAGCGAAATGAGAAATATATCAACAACGAGTGAAGCTACTGTAACTATTAGACAAATGACCAATACACTAATCTAAATTTAATGACAACACCGCAAACCAAAATACAAATAATACTTCTGAACTCAGATACTTCGAGTCGATATATTTATACTACATGTCTATTATCAGTTTTTAAATCACATTATATACATCGATCAAATATTTTTAATTCTTGTATTTTTTTACGAGCTTTTATTTAACTTGCAATATTTGTATGTAATATTGGTTCGGGTGGAATCTTGCAACTCAATTTTGAAGCAGATTTCCTTTACCGATTTAGCTGAAATTTGGTATACACATTCGGTTTGGATGACAATAAATGGTTAACCTTGTGACGTCATTCTAAATTCAACATCCATCGGCTCATACAAGATGGCGGACTAATTATCGACCGAGGGAGCGAAGCGACCGAAGTCTCCTTTTCAACTTGCAGACTGGGGAGAATTTCTTTTGTCTGTACCTCTACATCTACGGGTTCTGTCAGATCATGTTTGAGGCCGTATTTATCAACCGATTTGCATGAAACTTTACACACACACTCCTTGCTTACAATGAATAACATTTGAATGATATTTTTTGGATTGGATGACAAATAAAAGGGTACCTAATAAAGAAAATTTAAGAAGACATTTTCTAAACAAAGCCGCTCCTGAAGGCTATGGTTCACAGAACCACTAGTATTTAATACACTTCTACAATATGGGTAATTAAATGAAAGTACTTTCTAAGAGCCAACTCAAAAAAAGTAAAAAATTTAATAAAAGTGAAAAATTATTTTTAAAAACAAGCTTTTATTTAAATGCGCTATAAAAAGTTTATTGAAAACATGAAATAGAGCGAGAGCTAGCATGTAGATAGTTCAGGGTGTTTTGTGTAATCTGAAAGTGATTTCAATCCGTGTGTTTTTTTTTTACTTAGTTATGTTTAAGCATTAAGATTCGCTTGAACCTCCAGGTAAATTTCTCAGCTTAATTAAGACAATATTCCTTCACACTTGATTTCTTGTTTATTGTATAGTTAAACGTAAGTGAGGTAGGTCTCTGTGAATGTGCACCTAATAACTCGTTCATCTTGTGAGAACTTGAAAAGGCTTTGGAAAACGTAATCCGCTCATGTAAATTACAGGATTTTCATTTAACTATAATTTTGCTATTTTCAACCATCTGGCAATAAAATTTTGAAAAATCCATTTATATTCAAACAGTGAGCGAAGAAAAAATAATATCAGATTCCTGCCCGTGCTGCAAAAACTTTGTCCCATTCAAATTCGGTCAACCAATTTTGCTTTACTCCTCTTCAAACATTTACAAGATAATAATAACAAAAAAAAAATGTTTTAACAACGTTTAATGTACAAAGTGCTCTATATGTTTTTTGGAGAATGTATAAATTAAGTGTTTCCAGGTTCATACCAATAAAGTTCGGACCATTGGTATGAATCGCGGTGGACGTTTTTGAAGTGGGGGTTTCACCCCATGGAGTGAAAGACCCAGTCTTATTTTAGGCTTCCGCATTCGAACCACTGGTATGAATCAGGAATTACTGTGTTTGGGTTCCGGATTCGAACCAGTGTTATTTTAACACTACTGAACAGTCATACACGAAAGTGTTATTACATTAATTCATTTTTATTTACTTAGATGTAAGCAAGAGCTTAATAGTAGATCACCGTGCTATGTTATCGCTATCGCTATGAGGATTCAAACTGTTTTTTGTTTCGCTGCAATATTAAAATAATAATTGTGGGTACTATATATTAGGTAATACATAATTATATAAATAATGTAATAAACTCAACTCCATCCATTTTGTCACTAAGCAGGGCTTATACATGATTGGTTACTATATTATATTGAGTAAGATATAAATAAATAAATATGTTAGAACACTCGAACTCAACGCCATCTAATGTCTATGTTTAATTTATATAAAAACTACAAAACTCCGGAGTTAAAACTTAGTTCCGCTATAACATGAAATATATTATAATCAATATTTAAACCACATAACATAACATTAACACATAACCCTTAAACCGATCCAAAATGCTTAGGTAAACGCTAGTTCGTTTCTTAAAATAAGCCAATAGGCGAATAGCTTGTCTTTTTACGTGCTTGCTAGTGTGATTGGTAGACGATTACAATGACGTCGTCGTTTCTATGCAGTTGATTTGAATTCCAAGACGAGAGTTGTGCACGTGAATTGTGTTTTTTTGGTGAGTAGATTTTAATATTTTATTTTGATTTTAATTTTTATTAGTTTCTTTAAGATATTATGTCCATTACATACTTTTGTTTTATTAAATTTGAAATATATATAATATATATAAATATGTACATATTATACATATAAAATAACCAAATTCCGATACAAAAAGAAACTGAACGGCTCTTAGTTATTCGACAACAATGTAATTCAATCATCAAATATGTTAAACTACACTGTTTTCGAATTTAACTAAGATCTCTTCAGTTGTTTTCGCGTGAAAGAGTAAGAAAGATCCATCAAATTTCCATCCATACAAACTTTAAACTTTATAACATTAGTAGAATAATAGATTAATAATTATTAAATTTTAGACTTAGTAAATTGTATTACAGGATTTCTGACTTTAAAATGTCTGAAGTACCGCCTACTTTACGTGGTCCGTCTACTACTACTACTACACAGAATTTGAAATAACCAAGAGAGGTGGACGTATGTTGTGTCAAGGTGGATATGATTATACTTGGAAACGTAACAATATCGACGGTTCTGATATATGGAGGTGCTCTAAGAAGGCTCTTACAAGTGTTATGCAGTATTAAAGGTGCATTTGTCCCCCATTCGAAATACTTAGTAACATAGTTAACAAATAGCCTAATCTGTGATCATTATTATTAATTTACATTTAATTTAAGTGACTAAGACTGATCTGGGATATACAAATGATTTAGTTATTTTTTTAGTTTGTTATAAGGATAATCAACCCCTAAAATGTTTTATATAAATATTTCATTCAATCTATGATTTTTATTAGCTGTTGAGTTAGACTAATCTGCAATCTAAAAATCATTTAGTTATTTTTTAAGAGTATTATTAAACCTTAGTCTTTGATTTTATTTATAGTTAAGATGTTAACTATTGCAACTCAATTTTACAACTTATAGTTTCATTAAACCTTTTCTTCAAAACAGTATTTCCAAAGTATATAAAATAATAAAAAAGTAAAAATGGTCTGAATCTGGAACTCATAAGCAGTACTTCCGCATTCATACCAGTGGTTTGAATGCGGAAGTCCAAAAAAAAGACTGGAGCCTGACCCCATGGGGTGAAACACCCACTTCAAAAATCGTCCACCGCGATTCATACCATTGGTCCAAACTTTACTGGTATGAAACAGGAAATACTCTATAAATGAAACATGGCAGAGTTAAAAGACGGTTCTATAGATAGTAATTAATGGCCTTATTTTGTACATATCTTGGTGATAGTTCTATTAGCATAGAACCACAAATAATAGTACAATAGTCTGTAGTTAGCAGCATGTTAACAGACCAGTTGCCGTACATAAATTTTCCCCCAAAGAACTTCTGCGTTAAAGTTCCCATGTCGGTTATGAATAAGTAATGGCCCTGAAAAATAAACATCATTTGAATTACGAATACAAAAAAAGTGCAATCGGGGGACCCCCGTCAGGAACAAAGTTTCTTACAAAAAAAAGATAGAAAAAAGAGACAGGAACAAAGAACGAGACAGAGAGAGAGTTGCGCACCCGGCTGCGCACTCACTTGCTCGTGTGCTCATTTGCTTGTAGTAGTCTCGATACACACACAACTTACGACATACCCATACGTGACAATTTCTACTAAATCGCTTGTTTTATAGGTAGAGTCATTTTCTGTCTTTACCACATTGAGACCTAATTCAAAGAGCTATTATACTGTTTCGCTATTAGAACTTTGGAAACCCACCTTCCCTTCCGCTCTTACCTCAATTTATCTTCTCTTTTCGGCACATGGTATCATGAGTAACATAAGCGCTAAGAAAATGGTAGCTTCGATTAAAGTCGATCGATATACTCGTTTTTTTTAAATATTATATTTCACTAAATCGTTAGTTAAATATATCTAATATTAAATTAAATACGAGTATATCGTTCGACTTGACAGCAATGTTCTCGACCAGAGATGTGCTATGTTGCCATGGATGCGTATGAAATGCACCAATCATATACATTTGTCTACCTAGCACGTCATAGCACAATTACTTTCATTGGCCCACAAGCAAATCCTCGCAGCATAACTACATACCACATCTCTGGTGGAAGGGCAATGCTGTCACAGGTGAGCTTTTTAATGCCATGCAGCTTTTGATATATCAACTCCTATTTTGTTTATGACAGCTTGTCGTCGATTTCAATCGATTATTAATGATTCAACTGTGAAGTTACTTTGAGCAATCAATTCATAAAACCGGATGATTATCAATCTATTTACCTTGAAAAAGCCACATCGGTCTTGAAGAGAAAGCCAACTTTGTACAACTGGCTTTGTAAATCCATGTTCGCATACATTTTTAATTCGTAATCGAAATAGCTCTTTATTATTTAGAGTTCCAATCACTTTTGCCTGAAACGAATCATGAAGTGAGTCAAATTATAATTTTCTAATATTTAAATAACAAGTTTGATGACAAGTCATATCTTTTATTTAGCATTATTATAGATTTTCAAGACACAATCACTTGCAGGCGAGGATTTGACTTCTTGAGAACTCGGACTCCTGTGCACAGTCTATCTTCTTGTATATTTATCTATCTATATAAATGAAAATGAATCGCCGTTCTCTCGCTTTTGTCTCGCTAATCTCGGGCAGCCAAATAATAAATCTTGATAAAATTTAAGTACATGTATTACAAAGTCTTACCCTGACAAGCAAGGCATCCTCTTTGATGGTTAGATTGTACATTAAGCTTGTAGTATTCACGATAGTAACCCGTTGATCGACACAACTTTTTCGTTTTGCTCCATTACATATTGTGTATTTTCTTAATGTTAAATTGAATTCACCCTGAAAAATCAAAGTATATGAGTAAAAGTATTAATATAAGAGAAGTATAAGTAATTAAGTTTATAGTAGTCTTCATACACCTATTCATACATACATGCATAAAACCACGCCTTTTTCCTACTGGGGTAGACAGAGACCATGGAATTCCGAGTAAACATACAGTACAAAAATACACGTCAAAAATTGACACAGCAACCGACTTCAAACTACCGAAATGGGACCAAATAGTTGTCGGAATGGGACCAAATTGAAATGGGACCACTTGGAAAGTAGTAGCTTCCAATTGAAAAAAAAAATATTAAAAACCGGTTCACCCAGTAAGAATATATGAGTGAGATATAATAATAAAAAAAAAAAAAAAAAAAAAAAGCAGTCGAATTAGGAACCTCCTCCTTTCTTGGAAGTCGGTTGAAACGCACGGTAAATCTATACTACTATTATAAAGAGGAAAGATTTGTATTTTTGTATGTTTGTAATGAATAAACTCAAAAAATTCTTTCGCTATTGGAAAGCTACATTCGCCCTGAGTAACATGGGCTACTTTTTATCCCGGTAATGTGTTCCCACGGGAACCGAGAACGAGTAAACTAAATCACACGGGCGGAGCTGCGGCGATCAGCTAGTATTACATAAATTCAACATAAAAATATTATTTTCGGACACTTTAAATATTTAAACACAAAGTTACAAAATAATATTTATTAACTTTATAAGTAGATTAACGATATTTACAAAACCACTCCATGTATTTGTGATAATTAAAAAACAACTAAAAAAACTGACAAATGTAAACAACATAGCGATATTAAATATCTACATCCTTTGGAAATGATGTATTTAGTATAGAATTTCAAAACAAAATGTTTTGGTATTACATAGGAAACTCGCAACGGTTCAATGCAACGTAATTGTAGTTAGGTACTCAGTAATCTACACATAGTAATATATATATTATAGACAGGATACCTTTTTGTATGTTTGTAATGAATAAACTTAAAAATTACTGAATTGATTTATCATCTCTTTCACTATTCTGCGTTTCGTAGAAAAAAATACGACGGCCCAACCACTAGTCTACAGGTATACAAGGTGTTTTTATTCCTATTTTGGGCACGCGTACGAAGATGTAGTGGGAGGAAGATTTGGTAAATCGTCACGTAACGAAGGCAGTATGCTGTTCGGTATGCGTGTCTATCTTCTTTTCGTTTATCTTTTTTTTTTTTTTTTAGTTCCGCGACCAAGGCCGCGGCCGCACTAACGTCCGTTGCCGGGCGTCTCTGGTTACAAGCAGAACGTATTTCCAGTGGCGCCCGGCGGACTTTGACCACCTCTGTGGTCCCTGCGGGGTTTGGGTCGGGATGAGAATCCCGCGTCGTAGGGGTAGGGTTTTATCCCGCGTCAGTGAGTGAATCTGGTTGCGTGCTATGGAGCAAAGGCCCCGCAGCACGCAACCCTTCTAGCCTGCTTCTGTAAGGACGACGGGTGACGATCTTGCCGTCCTCAGGCACCGATCATGGAGGTCGATAGTCTTGGGCGTAGGCGCGGAGTCTGGGGCGCCCTGGCCGCCGACTACGGAACTCGGCGGGGAGGGTACGCTCCCTCTCCCTCTCGGCCGCCTCCTTCGCGAGCACGACTTGCTCGCAGAAGGACACGGCCGCGTTCCACCTACTCCCGCTGGAGACCATGGCTTGAAGCATGGTCTCCAGCGAGAGGGTATCCACGCCCAGACCCACTACGAGGTCCCGGCGCTGACTCGCCCACGCTGAGCACTCCACCAACGTGTGGAGTGCGGTGTCGTCGTCGGAAACCTCGCAGTGTTGACACCGGCGTGTGACCTCACGATGGATGCGAAACAGATAGCTACCGAAGCATCCATGCCCGGTAACGATCTGCGTCGCACGATACGTGAGGTCACCATGCTGCCTCTGCAGCCAATCGTCCATGATGGGTCTCACCGCCGCGATGATGGTGGCACCCCACTTGGGTTGCTCAAGTCGCACCCTCCATGACTCCATGAGATCCTGTCGGAGTTGGGACCGCCGGTCATCGATTTCTCGAGACGCAGGCCTGTGGTCCCGCTCCAGCGCCTCCTTGCGCCATTGGAACAATGACGCAAGGGCTCTCGCTTCCAGGTCCCATGGAGCGGTCCCGGTTAGGAGACATGCAGCCTCTCCGGAGATCGTGCGGTAGCCCCTTATTGTTTTGACGGCCAAGGTCCTCAACGGTCTGTTAAGGAGCGTTGAGTTGTTGGCCGTCAACCGCGCCGCCCATACGGGAGCCCCGTATAGGGCCATACTCCGCACGATCCCCAGGTACAGTCTCCTGCAGGAAGCGTTGGGTCCCTTTAGGTTGGGCATCAGACGCGAAAGCGCGACCGATGCCTGTGTCACCTTGGGGACCAAACTTCGGAAATGTGGTCCGAAGTTCCATCGGCTATCAAGTACGATCCCTAGATACTTCATCGAGGGCTTGATGCCGATGCTAACGCCTCCCACATTTGTGCTGGAACCTTCAGGTGGACCGTTCCGAGGTCTGTGAAAACACAGAACCTCGGACTTGTGCAAGGCCACCTCCAGTCCCAGCCGCCGTATCCGACCCACGACTTGAGCAACACCCGTCGTGACCTTGAGTGCTGCCTCCTGGTACGTTGCACCCCGCGCCGTGACGAGGGTATCGTCGGCGTAGCACGTTACGCCGACGCCCTCAGGCAACGCACCCCGCAGTACCCAGTCGTAGCCGATGTTCCACAGAAGCGGCCCCAGGACCGACCCCTGCGGAACACCGCACGACACATCTCGCCGAGCTGGCCCGAGCCAGCTGGGGAAAGCTATGGCCCTCTCCGAGAGATAGGCCCCGACAATACGACGGAGGTAGAGAGGCGTTTCGTGATACACGAGCGCCTCCCTAACGCAGCTCCATGGCAAGGTGTTGAACGCGTTGGCGATGTCAAGAGATACCGCCACCACCACCTTGCCCTGCGAGACTGCTTCCTCCGTCAGGCTCTTGACGCGCATGATCGCGCTCACGGTGGAGCGTCCCCGACGGAAACCGTACTGGTTGTCCGCCAGGTCTGGCCCCACCGTCGAGAGATGCTCGACGAGGCGTTCCGCGATAATTCGCTCAAAGACAACAAAAGCACACCTCGTCGAGCAACACGATCGGCCGGTATCCGGACGGTGAGTCCACCGGCCGCCCCGCCTTACGAATCAGGACCAGTTTTCCCGTCCTCCACACCTTGGGAAACTGGCCCCTTTCGAGGCATGCGCTAAAGAGCCCCATCAGTCGAGGCCCGAGTCCTTCGAGGGCCAGGACCCATGCACGGCCAGGAATGCCGTCGGGTCCGGGGGCAGTGATTTTCCGGTGTTTAAGCCGGAGTACTGCCGCACCTAGCTCCCCCACTCTGACTTCGGGTACGTCGTCTTCACTGATGCTATCCGCGTCGGGCAGAGACGGAGCCATGCGCGGAGGGACGTGCTCCTCCGCACTCGTCGGAAACAGGGAGCCCATGACCCGCTCCAGCTGCTGCGGCTGGAGACTCTGGGTCAGTGGGGGCGCCCTAGGTCGGAGTTTCTCCCTGACCTGTAGGTACGGGCGCCCCCATGGGTTCTGCTGCAGGGTCTCCAGGAGCTCCTCGCGGGCCGCCGTCTTGGCCCGCTTTATTGTCTCCTGGAGATTACCTTTAGCCTCCCTGTAAGCCTGATAAAGCTCCGCCTCTCGGGTTGCCGCGTCGTCTGGGCGGCGATGCCTCCGGCGAAACCTGGTGTACTGGCAGCGGGCGGAGATGCATGCTGCGCGCAGCTGTGCAATCTCCGGCGACCACCAGTACACCTACTTCCTTGCAGGTCTGGGTGTAACCCTAGGCATCGCCGCATCACAGATTTGCGACATGGCTCTCCTGAACCACTCCGCCTCGGCATCCACATCGGCAGGCCGGTCCGGTGCCGAAATCCAGGCCTGCACGATGGATGCCTCCAGGAGAGCCTCCCGATCCAGATGGTGAAGTGCCCAACGCGGATCCGGGGGATTTTCTACCGGCTGTGGGAGGTCAGGTGGCGGGACGACATCGAATCGGATGTACCGATGGTCCGAGTGCGTCTCCTCACCCTCCTCCACGTGCCAGCCAGTAATACGGGTGGCGAGGGCAGAGGTCGCGAACGATACGTCCACGACCGAGCTGGTCCCCCGCCACCAGAAGGTGGCGACATTCCCCCGGTTGAGGACCTCCAAACCACGTGTTCTGGTCCAGTCCTCAACAAGCCTCCCCTTGTCCCTGGTTTCCCGGGAGCCCCACGCCTCACTCCAGGCGTTGAAGTCTCCCAGGAGTAGGACAGGCCGAGGACGGCACGCAGCGACGACGACGTCGAGCTCAGTGAGCCATAGCTCAAACTGAGTCTCGTCCAGTGTCGGCGAGATGTAGGTGGCCACGACTGCCAACCCATCATATTCCGCCGCAACACACCCGCGGCCCCTTGCAATGATAGCAAGGCGCTAGTTGTCTGCGGCGGACCCCCCGAAGATAAAACAGGCCGAGCCGTCCTCGTCCACCGGGCTTCCCGGGTGGACGTAGTACGGCTCGGCGACCACGGCCAAGTTTATGGACCACTACCGGATGCTCTGGTACAGAAGATCCTGAGCAGCGCGGCAGCGGTTCAAATTCACTTGCAGGATGAGGATATGGGCGTCAGACATTAATGGACGTCCATATCAGCATCCCTCCGAGAAACATCTGGCCGTGCAGTAGCGGCACCCCCACCGCTCTCAGCGGACGGACGAGGCTTTGGCCTCGAGGCGGCGCAGGTTGTGCTGCCGACCCGGTGGTCCGCAGTCTTGCCCTCCGCCTCGCATCTAAAGCAGCAAGGCGGAGCATCACAGGCACTTGCCTTGTGACCGGGCCGGCTGCAGCGGAAGCACCGATCGCCCACGGTGACTTCCGCTGTGCACTGCACTCCGAGGTGCCCCACCACCATGCACCGGAAACATCTAGTTTCCCGGGCACGAAGGAGGTGCACCTGCGCCTTTAGGAAGCCCCCTACGAGGAGGCTTCGTCCATCCGCCACTTTCAGTGCCGCCGCGACGGAGCACTGGACGACTGTCGTGCCATGGCCAGTGAGGCTGAAGGAGATCTCTCCAGCCTTCACTTGGTCACGGGGACAGCCGCCCGCCTCCACGACGGCGGAAATGAGCTCCTCCGTCGTGGCCGCGTCATCCAGACCGGAGACGCGCAATGCAGCGCATTTGGTGGGTCTGGTGACGCGGACGGCTTCTGTGTCCAGCGCGTCCCTAAGCTGCGCTGCTAGGGCGTCAGCTTTAGGGCCGCTGGAGGCGCCGGAGACCTCGAGGAGGCGAGCTCCGGTGCGTGTCGTCTTGCACCGGAGACCCCCCTGTATATCGAGGGCCGAGAGGTTGACTGAGGACTTCACGGGCCTCAGTACGTCGGCGTATCCCACCCCCTTCTCCACACCTACCGTCGTCACCGTCAGGACGACGGCGGTGGAGCGAGGAGGGCGGGGCCTCTGCGGCGCCTTCGCCGCGGCGGCTTTGGCCGCATTCTTGGCCGCTTTCTTGGCGGCCTTCGTCTTCCTCTTCTTGGCCCCCACTACTTCCCATTCCTCCCGTCTGGAGGGATGTGAAGAAGCAGCGGGAGCGATGTTAGAGGAAGAGGAGGCGGCAGGGGTGCCGCTCTTCTTGCCGCGCCACTTGGCCTTCCGCGCCTGGGCTGCGGTCTCGGCCGGCAAACGGTACGCTGAAACGGACTGGGGTGGATCGGGGCGGCGGACAGCGGGTGTGCCGCTTGGTCCCGGAGCGGGAGAACCGCCAACAGCCGCCACGTACGAAAACGCGGGCCGCGCTAGCGGAGGGCGGTACGCCCGGTCCTCCAGGACCGCGAGGCGCCTCTCGATCGCCGTCCGGACCTGTACCATTGTCGGCACAGGCTGTGGCGGCGATCCGGGCGCCGTGTTGGGCGCCGTGATGGGCGCCGTGGTGGGCGCAGTGGTGGGCGCCTTGGTGGCCGCCGTGGTGGGCGCCATGGTGGGCGCCTTGGTGGACGCCGTAGTAGGCGCCGTGGGTGGCGCCGTCTTCGGCGCTGGTCCAGCCGTCGGAGGAGGAGGCGGCAGCATGGGACCGGGAGGCGCCTTGACCACCTTGGTCAAGTCAGCGACCTCCCGCCGCAGGTCATCCATCTGCTTCCTGGAAGCAGCGAGCTCCGCCTCCAGGCTCGTCACCTGCTTCCGGAGCCTCGTCTCCTCCTTGGTGACGCTCCACGCGAGGAGCTTGTTGAGGGAAGATTGGGCTTCATCCACCAGTGAAGCCACAATCTTCTTCCTCCCCGCCACGTTCCTGCGGGCAAAAACGCTCATCAGCTCCCGCACGGGCGGCCCACCGATTTCCCGGCGACTTCGCTGGGACAGTTGGACCGAGGACGGAGGAGGAGTTGGCGGCCGCCTTCTGTACGTGTCAAGACGCGTACGCACCGTCTTTGCGTGTCTCTCTGTCTTTCTCTATTCACACTGATGTCTTCCGAACGGCCCAATTTTTGGTACGAAGTTCTCTAACGCGGCTTATGGGTAGTGCGATTTAGTAGAAATTGTCACGTTACGTTTATCAGTGGTTCCGAACCGAGATGGTCCGCAGAAGCCAAAATATGGTCCACCTTTTATTTTTTTCAAAAGCATCGGTGTCGTTAGTAAAACGAAAAGTACCACAGGTAGGGTTGCGTTGCAGTTGCGTAATTTTTGTAGTGTTTCTTTTTGTTCGAAGATGTTCTTATGCAAGAGAAAATATCAAAGTTTCTTGGAAACATTTGAAAATTTAAGAAATCTTAATATACACCTATATCTCTATATCACTCCTATATCCCCGCAGAGGTGTATTACACACCCACAATTTGCCAGTATTTTAGTCCCGCGTAATAAAAAAAGAAGGCAATAAAATTGTAAATAACTAAGATAGCAGGTTTGAGGGATAATTTTTTAATCCGTAACTGTACCTTATTGGATTATGTTGTAGCAAAAGTAGTAATCGTTATTAGCAGTTCTCTTCACATCTTTAACAAAATTACCAACACTTTTTACTAAAAAAAACGATTTTTGCAATCTTAATGCGACATGCAAATTAAAAATAGCTTATACCACATTTAGCCAAAAATGATATTACGAACACATTTTTGTAGGAACGTCACGCGATGTTTAAATATATTTATTTTATAATCATTTGTTTATTTTCAATAGGTTCAATGGTAGAGCAAGTGAGTATGTGTAATTAAAGGGAACTAAGTATTTTTCTCTCTTTATTTATTACTAGCGGACGACCGCGGCTTCACCCACTTGAAAAATTGTATACATAAAAACTTTCCTCGAGAATAACTCTATCCATTAGTAGTTCTATATATCTAAGCATACATAGGAAACATAAGCGACTTTGTTTTATGAGGTTTGTGTCCTAAATAGGCATGTCAGCCTCATCGATCTTTTCAGTAATTGAATAATAGGTAGGGCTAATAGGTAGGGCTAATAAATAGGTAATATAAAGCCCGACTGCTTCGACCAACTCTATAAAATAATTATCTATATACTTATAGATAATTATTTTATTTTTTATCTTACTAGCAGGCAGGATACATTTGCAGCTACAAATACAAAAACAATAAAATAATATTCAATGTATTTCAGGGGGATTTCGATGCAAGAGTGGCAAAACATGAAACTTGTAGAGGACCTAAACGTAATAACTGTACTAAAAGTACATCTACGTTAGATGATGGGAGAGTTTACAAACTTGACATTACATTTTTCGAAGATGTAACGGTAATAAGAGTAAGTAACTTCATCACTAGTATCATAAATTGGTAGACCAATACATATACATATAATAAGTGGTCGATGTCTGTACATCGAAGATATAATAGAGAAACTATTGTAAGGGCTGTTTATGAACACAATAGAACCCAAAGCAATGGTTATTAGAATTTTTGTCTGTTTTTCTGTTTGTCTGAA
The DNA here is from genome assembly GCA_963556515.1 of Nudaria mundana. Classification (NCBI taxonomy): domain Eukaryota; kingdom Metazoa; phylum Arthropoda; class Insecta; order Lepidoptera; family Erebidae; genus Nudaria; species Nudaria mundana. Next base: position 8,347,997 of record OY748293.1, read on the forward strand.
TGTTTGAACACGCTAATCTCAGAAACGGCTTAACCGATTTGAATGCGGTTTTCAATAATGCGTTGTGGTTTATTCAACTTAACATTTGAGGATTGTTTTATTTCAATCGGTTCATAAATACAAAAGTTATGTCGATCTAAAGTAACACGCAGGCGGAGCTGCAGGCAACAGCTAGTCGCAAATATTACCAAAAAATACACGTGGCTTAGAGTGAAAACATAGGGTTTCTTCTTAAAACTTTAGCAGATGCACTCGTAAAGTGTCAGTCTTTTATGCGCTATCGTTAATTTATCTCGCTATCATTGGCTCTCGTCACTATCTTTATAGTTACGTAGGTATTACACAAGTTCATGTGTGCAGAAATCAACTACATTCAATTACGTACTTACTAAGTAGAGGCAGTTCTGCACATATAATACCAGGTATGCATACATCGCTAGCACCCTGTCACCTGGGGTTATCATTCTGAGGGCGTAGATACCCGGGACGTCCGATAATGCACCCTAAACGTTAGGGTGAACATGAAAAAAAGTACTTGCCTACAAAAAGTACGTGTCTTTGCGTTATGTACTGACAGTGGTGACGTGCAAGTATCTTTTCATCGCTCATGCTCTGAAAGTGGGTCATTGCTTACCTGATATGCGGGTTGAAAGTGACACATTTCAGCCCTAGGGCGGAAAAGTAAAATAAAATATCAATTTAGACAGTTATTGTATAATATATCAGTATTTTAAGGTTGAGACTCCAACTAAACCTGACTAAATCGCCCGGCCGTAACACTTCAAAAAAATATGTGCGTAAAAAAATTTACTGAAGAAATTAAAAAAACTGAAGACTATTTTGCAAGGAAAAATATAACTAATGACAAGGCGGTATGATCAAAAGACTACAGCGTGCCCTGAAAAAAGCACGAATGAGAAACAAAAATAAAAAAATAGGCGAGAAGCACAATACTTGAAATGTGATCAATCTATATTGTTATAATGTTTTTATTTGACTTTTATTTGCTTTCCTCGTATTCGAAATGAAAAGTAGAGTGTATAACTCGTGTGAAAATACCCATTTCTGCCCCGAACTATTGCGAGAGCGCCAAGCTATCTCGACAGAAATGGGACGCTTTCATCCGTTGGTTAGCAATCTACTATTCATCTTTTTAAAGTTAGCCACTGTCACCTTTTGATTATACTGTTACTTTGCATACGTTTATAATAAAGTGTATGGTTTTTCTTACTGTTTTCAGGGTAAGGTGGTCGGATTACTGGATGATAAGGAAATGTTAAGAGTAAATATTAGGAATGCATGCGATCACGTGTTTTTCAGGCCTCTATTTCAGACATTGTTTAATCAAACAGATCGATGTGGTCTACTAAAAGTAAGGTTTCATTTAGTTTTAAAAGATTTTGGTTGGTGCCAGAGTTATAATATAAGAATAATAATATGATCTGGTTGTACGTGGGTACTCGAACATACAATCCCTTTGGCAACCTCAATGGATGAATCTGACAGATAAAAAATGTTCTTGGTTAAATGTAATAAGCTTGCACCCTATTACTTGGAACCGACAAACATACTGGTGAAATGTGGCCGTGTGGCTTCTACTAACTGTTGGACTATACCACACGCATATAATTCACTACTGAAGCTTGTGCCTGTGGTAGGATTTTAACCATACAATCTATGGTTCAACGGCTTACCGTTGCCAGGACCTTGGGTATGTTTGCTGGAGACTCATTTGGATGTGTTAAATAGAAATCAGTACAGTTGCAGAGTTTCCGACAGCGATGTTATAAATTAATTTCTGTATCCACATAAATTATGTACTTTTGCAGGGTCGCCATAAGATCAACTTGAATATACCAGAACTGACCCGCCAGTTTTATGGTGGGAAGTCTTTATATGGCAACTGGACGTTTACCACTCTTTTCTACAGTGAGAATTGCAACGTACACTGTGATTATTTTAATGTAATTATGAGTCCTAAAAAAGGTGCCATGAAATACATCCACTGAGTTTTTCACTGTGTTATAAAATTAAAATAACATGTAAATATATGTTTATGAATATGACTACAAATTTAGTTTATAACTTTTAGCCAAATTATCCTTTTTTGAACAGCTCTTACGCTACATGAATTTAGAAATAAATAGTCGGTTCATCGTGAATGAGTAAAAACCATACAAACGTCTACATTCACAAACATTTCCTATTATAATTTACGTTAGTTATATATGATACAAGTTTTACGACAATTCACTTGTCTGTAACTACTATATGTATTATACATGACGTCAACTAAAATTGCTAACGAAATGTACATAGGTGAAAACCTTACGGGACTTAAGAGCATAATATGATTATTCTGAATTTAGGATGGTATAATATGCTCTTTAGACGTGTATGAAAGAGATAATTATGGTTAGGTGCAGCGTTCCTTTCAGAGCAAGGCCCATTGAAAATGCTGTGAGATTATAATATAATTGTAATGTTATTGTAGAGGTAAATGCCATCGAAATGTTATGGTTCGTTAACCAAAAACAGCATTTATCATTTATCTGATCCGCAACATGGTTACAGAAATATGAATATAAAGCGTTAGGTTTTAGCACGAGAAGCTGTGTGATATTTACCTTATTCCCAATTCCCATAATTACATGACTGGGGATATAAAATAACCAGCTCGAGCTGTAGAGATGTTACTTATTAATATGTAACATAGAGGGTGGATTGAAAAGTAATCGGCCTAACCAAGAAAATAAATACATAATAAATGAAACATATTTTTATTTTTCTACGTAATCACCATCAAGTTCAATGCACTTTTGCCATCTTCCCTTCCAAGCATTTAGCCCGTTGAAAAAAAATGATTCTTCCTTAGAGTCAAAATATGCGTATACTGCTGCTTTGATATCGTCATTTGTCAAAAATCTTTGACCTTCCAAGTGCTTTTTTAGGTTAGAGAACAGAAAAAAGTCTGACGGTGCCAGATCAGGTGAATAAGGTGGATGCGGTAACAGTTCAAAGCCACAGTTGTGAATTTCTGCCATTGATTGGACAGACGTGTGAGCAGTCGCGGAACCCACCTCGCAGACACCTTGTGGAAACCCAACAAGTTGACTATTATGTTTTGAGTACGTTCATAAGAGATGCCTATAATCTCGACTATCTTTCTAATTTTCAATCTGCGGTCTCCCATAATTAAGTCGAGTATTTTTTTAACATTTTCGTCAGTAGTGGACGTCGAAGGCCTTCCAGAGCGGGGTTCGTCTTTCACACTCTCTCTACCACGCTTGAATTTTGCTATCCATTTTTTGACGTATGAATATGAAAGAGCACTGTACTGACCATATCATCATGGATGGCTTTTGATGACAGCCTCTTCTTATGGAGGTACTTAATGACGGCCCGCTGCTCGATTTGCTCCATTTGCGGAAAAGGTGTCAGATTGCTTTGTTAATAAATTTATAAAATTAAAACTAATTATAGCACACGTTTCAAACTTCAAACAGTTAAATTTTTAGAACTAAATGGATCAGTGTTAGGCTGACTACTTTTCAATACACCCTTATTATGTCATGGCTGTGGAAATTTTGGCATTAATTACAGAGTGGTTTTGGGTTTTCTATAGTGTCCGGTAACGGCAATAGGCTTGTCCTTTATTATGTGGGACTAACTTAATTACTGACAAAGTGTGGGTGTGTAATGCACCTCTGCCCCTTAGGCTCTATTACTCCTTTAGGATATTGGCGTTGATGAATTTTAGTCTTATCAACTAGAGCGAGGGTTACAATAAAACCACTATCAGACATACGAATTTTTTGTACCGAATCTATCTGAACTGAGCGAATAACAGATATTTTTATCCGGCAGCGGTAATGTATGTAAAGGTTTAGCGTAACAGCGAGTGCACGTACAGGATTTATATGTCCGATCCTTGCTCTCTCTTTCTTGTTTATTCTTATGGCCTAATGGAGTTTAATTCACTTTCAAATTTAAATCCCAGCAACTTCGGTCCCACATAGGTGACGCGTCAATTGCCGCTTACCAGCAGCTTTTATGTTTGCCGTAACCTCGTCTGTTTATCGGTAGGTGCACCACTGATAGGTGCGGTTGACAATTTCAGCCATTAGTTTCAAAATCTTGCCCGCAGGATTAGTTAAATGACATCAGTCAGTTTCGGACGAATGGTAACAGTTTTAGGATTTCTATGAAACTTCAAACTCTCTGTTTCAATCACAGGGCAACTATCTCTATATTACGTATATTGAGAGCGTAGACCGGTTCTGAACCACTAACATCCACTCTACACGTCAGAACAGTCAAACAGTCGAAGATGACGTAACGTCACTACAGCTTCCCAGTTTAAGTTGTTGTATGGCAAAAAATGGAACTACTTATTTGTTGTTTTGTAGTTTTTGTTTTAATTATACTCTACCTTTATACCTACTTATATCATGTAATTGAACCATCAAATCCACAAATGCGTAACCTTAGTCCAATTTATCCAAAGGTTGCTTGGAAGTGATCACTGAAGGCGTCAAGGTCGCTCATTGTACATGTGTGCTCCGTTCTTCAATTGTTACAACTTGTTTCAATATAATAAGGCGCCCTTAGTGGCATGCAAACATATACTGATGGGCAACCTACAGCTGCTTAGTAGTTGTCACGAAGAAAACGGGTGACGCCATCCATCTTTAGATTGTTGATCTGAGGTTTCCATTCTATAAACTTGCTTATCATATAACATCGTTATTCGTTAAAAAAGGTATTATGGCAAAAAACATAATATAAATAAATCTATGATTCTGAAGTTATCATGACAATAGGTATGTCAATCCTATGAAGCAATTCTTTGAAATAAACAGTGCAAAGTTTTGGATACAATGTTTTATTAATTAAGTGCAGATGATCATATTATATATAGTAGTGACAATATTAGAGTTATTCTGTTTAGGTTGTATATTAGTAGCAGGTGGGTTATGGGCTGGGTCTTCAATAAGGTCCAGGCCGAGATACAGAGATGAACAAACCATGATTGCTGGTGCTATATGGAGTCAAACAGTTATACCTATTGGTCTTATAATATCAGTGATTGATGATGAACCTCTTGACCTTTTGGTGCTTGCATATTTTATAATAGTTGGTGTTGTGATCATGTTCGTCACCGGTGTCTTTCTGGTTTGTATTATAATTATATATTACGCGTAGTGCCTAAGTGTAGTTAGATATAGGTCAAAAACCAGTTAGGTCATTGAACCGAATGGATTTGCCCCGACTTGGTTAGATATAGGTTCGGTTCTGTGACTCAACAAAAAAAAATCAAAGTTATCCTCTTAGATACCTCAAACACCCTTACCAAGATAACGACAATTGCACCAAACTCTTTAGTTATTGCAAGAAACCGTTCTCAGTACCAAACAGCGCGTTAAGCTTGACTGGGTAATTATTACCCTGTAATTCGCGACCGACGATGAATACTTGATTTACCCTTCCGTTTTCTCTCCTTTCTCCTGTTTTTAGTGTTCCGTACCCAAAGAGTAAAATTCTAAGTTCTTAAGCCTCCTTCCAGGTTATCAGCTATCGGTGTACCAAATTTGAGCCAATTCTATTCAGTCAATAAAGTGCTGTAGACAGAAACAATCTAACAATCATTAATTTTTTGTAAATTGCATGACTTTACCTTTAGTCGTTATGGATGGATGTTACAGGTAGTTCGAGAATGCCGAAGGTTGGGAGCTCGAAAACAAAGGCAGCAAGAAAACCCGAGGCCATACGACTCAACATATTGTACAATTGGTGTCTTACTTACCATAGGATCAATAAACAAGCTTGCCGAATTTATTGTAATATGTGCCCTGTAAATTTGATTGTTACTTATGTGAAATTTAAGAATATTAATTCAAGCTTGCTATTGTTTTATTTGTCGACATCCACACCGGCAAAAAATCGATATCGTCGGTAGTGGTCATCGTAGCTCAGTTGGTCAGAGCAGTCCCCCTGTTAGGGAAAGGCCGTGGGTTCGAGTCCCGCCGATGACATCAGTTTTTGTGATCTATTTATAATTTCTTTCTTAATATTTTAAGAATAGTGTAAGCAAACTCATTGCTTTGAAATACAAAAATATATGGATTTGGTAAGGATTCATCTAAAAATTCAGTGTTTAAATATCGTTGTAACACGATACACTGGTACCGTCAGTTCGGTAGAACTGAGGTAGGTGCATCCAACGCTAACCTTAATAGCGCGATCTAGAAATTATAAATATGATATGAAGCAAAAATTCGATGTCGGTAGTGGTCATCGTAGCTCAGTTGGTCAGAGCAGTCCCCCTGTTAGGGAAAGGCCGTGGGTTCGAGTCCCGCCGATTACATCAGACACACCCACACTACACCCACATTAGCGTCTATAGACCTCCTTCTGGAGATTACTACCTGTTTGAGTCCATTATGGAAGAAGCCTTAACAAAGGTATGTAAATGTAAGAAGATATAGTCTTCTTGTATTTGGTGATTTTAATATTAATATTTTAGAAAACTCTCAAAACGCGCTAAGGTCCTCCAACCTTTTAAAATCTTTTAACTTACAAAATCTTTTTTGCGAACCAACTCGCACCACAGCCACATCAGCTACCTGCTTGGATAATATTTTTCAAACAGCGATGTAGATGAGAAATCTATAATACATTTTATAAATTCAGATCATGCTGGTCAGTTAGCTAGATTTAAGTACCAATATGTTCCATTATCAAAAAAAAATTGTTTGTAGACCAATCACAATATATAGATTAGAAAAATTTAAAGAAAACATTAAGAATAAAATACCTCTTTTGGAGTTGAATAATGATAAAAACCCGAATGATTATTACGGAGATTTGTTCGGAGTAATCAAATACGAATGTGATAACATTTTCACTAAAAAAACAATAAATGTAAATCAATTCAATATTAAATTGGGCAAAATTAGATTGGGCTACGCCTGGAATCTAAAAAAGTAGAAGGAAATTATATGAATTATACGAGACAAAGGCCATAAGCCACAAGTAATTGAACAGATTAAAAAGTACTCCAAACTATTCAAAAAAGTATGTTCAACAGCTAAATCTAATTATATACGGGCTAAAATAGAAAAACCTGATAATAAAACGAAGGCAATATGGAATGTTATTAACAAAGAAACTTGTAAAGCAAAGTCACGTGATCGATCCTTCAAGTTAAAAATAGATGATAAACACTGTATAATTCTTTTATAATCTATGGTCAGCTGACATTCACCCGGCGTCCGCAACACCTGTGTGGCGCCACTGTGTCATTCTACGTTCGCCATCTTGAGACGTTCAAACTATTTTTCTCCACAAAATAATCAATATTAAATAATTTAACAATCCAAAAACTGTTCAAAGTGAAGTGTGTGCGTAATAACAGCATCTGACCACCGGCGCCGGTTTTCACCAGGATTCAAGAGACAAATCTTCCAGACACGGTGAGTCAACCTTGCGGACCATTTTTACATATTAAAATTAATAATTAACTGGGCTATCGACATACATTTTGGTCAAATCGAGCCAGGATCGATCAGTTACGATATCAATACAACTGAATATCTATGTATTTACATGTATTTATCGATATAAATTCATTATTTCATCAACTTTCATTATAAAACTATTAAGTAGGTAGGTACTTACACGGGTGCGACATACTTGCATATTTCTATGTCAATTCCCATTGTAGGAGTCTAAAACCTCTGTGAAACATAGAAATATACACATCGTATCTCAAATCAGTGTATATTTTAATGCAAAACACAGCACTTTAAGTTTTCATTTTACAAAAATATCTGCGATCACGATCGTGACCGCCATTGATGTTCATACTTTGCAGTTTCGTAATATTATTTAAAATGACTAAAGGCGACGACGCAACTGCAGGTACGAGCGAGTTAGCTGCCGCTATTGATGTTAAGTTTCACAGTTTAGCGGGTTCGCATATTACAACAAAAGAAATGTGTTTCACGAGATTGCAAAAACTATTTGATATTTCTAAAAAAGTAGTTTTTGCAAAAAAAATTGCTACGAATATTATGCAAAATACGGAAGATATTGTCAAAACCTACAGGAAAAAACAGCGCTCGTGCTATCCCCTTAACACAAAAAGGACCATCGGCCATCATGGTTATATTAAAGGAGACTCATGTTGTCTTCTTCAAACATAGGGCAGAGTGGCTCGGACAAGGTTAATCTCCGTAGCTCGCGCAACAGCTGCTGCGTGAGGCTTGCACGAAGGGCGCTGGGTGTGCTGTCGATATCTGCGTCAGAGTTCTCCTCCACTTCAATATCAGGCATAATGCACGATAATCGTTTGGGTTTACTACCACCGACACAAACTTTGCACTTCCAATCCACCGATTCGGTTGAGTTTATAATCACCAACTGTTCCGATGTAACTGATCCACACGAAGCGTGGATCCACTTGTTACACTTTTCACATTTTAGACCGGGCAGTTTTTTATTAATTAGTTTCAAACATTTATAACATTTAACCATTGTTTTAAATTGTAAATATGTATATCTTGATTTTGTTATATTTCTAAGTATGCGGGTAGTCTGCTCGCGACAGCTCTGCTCAGAGCACGACTAACGACTTTGACTTTGACTAAATAATTAGTAGCTAAAGCGCGTTTGTTGTCATATCGCTTCACTAAAGTAGACCAAACAATAGGATAATTGTCAGACGTAACTGGCATAGACTTCACGATAGTTAATGCGGGACCACTCACCGCTGAAAGTAAATAGTAGAACTTCTCGATATTTGCTATTCCACTATTACTATGAATTAAACTGAGATGTGTGTCTCGAAAAGTTGGCCAGTTTTCAAGTTTACTATCAAAAGGAAATAGTTCCAACTTAGGTAGCCTAGGTTTCGCGTACTGACTTTCACTTTTACAAGTTTTATTCAACTGATCACTATTTGCTTCACTGGAACCAAAATTACCTTCATAGACGCTACGAATGTGATAGTACATAGTATCAAAGCTACTTAGATCATTGTAGGATGGTACATAACTCGCATACAGACTTTTTTATAGCTGTTATAGCACGGACACTATTTTCAAACTTTTCGCGCCACTGCGGCAGGTCGGGATAGCGAGAACAAAATTCACCAGCTGATTCGGTGCTTGTACCTACTTTTTTAGAAATATCAAATAGTTTTTGCAATCTCATGAAACACATTTCTTTTGTTGTAATATGCGAACCCGCTAAACTGTGAAACTTAACATCAATAGCGGCAGCTAACTCGCTCGTACCTGCAGTTGCGTCGTCGCCTTTTTAAATAATATTACGAAACTGCAAAGTATGAACAACAATGGCGGTCACGATCGTGATCGCAGATATTTTTGTAAAATGAAAACTTAAAGTACTGTGTTTTGCATTAAAATATACACTCATTTGAGATACGATGTGTATATTTCTATATTTCACACAGGTTTTAGACTCCTACAATAGGAATTGACATAGAAATATGCAAATATGTCGCACCCGTGTAGGTACCTACTTAATAGTTTTATAATGAAAGTTGATGAAATAATGTATTTATATCGATAATCGGTAAATACATAGATATTCAGTTGTATTGATATCGTAACTGATCGATCCTGGCTCGATTTGACCAAAATGTATGTCGATAGCCCAGTTAATTATTAATTTTAATATGTTCAACAGCCAATGCATTTGAATCTTTTTTCACAAATGTTCCAATCACCACTACAAATAAGTTAAATTCGTCAAAAAACGTAGCCAATTCTCTTCTTAAATCTAGTGTTGATAAATGTAGAATTAACTTTGATTTTCAGTATATTGACTCTGTCACTATACTTAAAACTTTTAAACAACTAAATATAAAAAATACCGAGGATCTTTGGGGCATTTCAACCAATATAATAAAATCAATAGTGCCCGCTATAGCGCCTCACCTTGCATTCATATTCAATAAATGTATAGATGAAAATTAGTTTCCTAATCTTATGAAGTACAGTAAAATCATTCCTTTATTTAAAGTAGGAGACAAAAGTGATCCTTCAAATTTTCGACCTATTTCCATACTCCCAACCCTCAGTAAAATTTTTGAAAAAATAATATTTAATCAATTGCTTTCACATTTTAGAGACAATAGGTTACTTCATAACAAACAGTTTGGTTTCACTAAAGGCAGTAACACAACGGATGCAGGAGTTGCACTTGTGAAACATATATTTGATGCTTGGGAGGAAAAGCAGGATGCCATTGGTATATTTTGTGATCTATCAAAAGCTTTTGGTTGTGTTGATCATGAGACTTTGTTTTTGAAATTAGGTTATTATGGTGTTTCGAACAGCTCACTTGGCTTACTTGAGTCTTACCTGACTGGTAGAGTACAAAAAGTAAACATTAATGGTACCGACTCTTCTGGCGCCTCATTATTCATGGGAGTACCCAGGGCTCGATATTAGGTCCCCTTTTATTCTTAATATGCGTAAACAATCTTCCTTATTTCACTAAAAATCTTTGTGAAATAGTATTATTTGCTGATGACACATCAATAATTTAAAAAAATTATAGACAGAAAGTAGCACTTGACGATGTAAATAATACCCTTTCGGAAATATTGCATTGGTTCACAAGTAACAACTTGCTGCTCAATGCGAAGAAAACAAAATGTGTAAAATTTACTATTCCCAATGTTAGACAGGTGGATACTCATATAACTATGAATGATGAATTAGTTCAAATAGTCAATACCACAGTATTTCTTGGGATAACTCTAGATAGTAAACTACAATGGGGTCCTCATATCACAGCATTGGCAGGAAGAATTAGCTCAGCTGCCTATGCGGTTAGAAAGATAAGGTCACTGACTGACGAAAAAGCGGCACGATTAGTTTATTTTAGCTACTTTCATAGCGTTATGTAATATGGTCTGCTGCTGTGGGGCTCAGCTGCCGATATTGAGACAATATTCATATTACAGAAACGAACTATACGAGCAATCTATAGACTCAGACCCCGTGACTCACTGAAAGAACTATATAATTATAAATTAATATTTTAACAGTTGCTTCTCAATATGTTTACGACAACATCTTATATGTACGGAAGAACATAGATCTCTTCAAAAAAAATCCGATAACCATAATTTTAATACAAGAAATAAAAATAAAGTGGCAATGACAAAAATTAGACTTCATAAAGTTGGCAATTCGTTTGTAGGCAAATGTATAAAAAAAATTAATAAAATTCCTCAGGATTTGGTTGACATGCCTCTTAATAAGTTTAAAATAGTACTTAAAAAAAGTTTGATGATGAAAGGCTACTATAATGTAGACGAATATCTTAATGATAAAAATGCATGGTCACCCTAATCTTCTGTTGTTGGCCACTCGTATAATACAATATAAACAAATTGTAACAATGTAAACAAAACAATATTAAAAAAGAACATGGATAATCTACCTGAGTTTCTTGCTGGTATATTCTCAGGAGAACCAACTTACCGAACCAGCGAAAGAATCATTTTCTAAAGGTTATTTATGTACTTAATTTAGTATTTTTATAATATTACTTGACAATAAATTGTAAAATTTTGACATTCATATGTGCTCTTTATGTGCCTAAACTGAATAAATGAAATTGATTCTTTGACACTTTGCCAGTATTTTTCAGGCAGGCAGAGGCCTACCCCATCAAGATATAGGCGTGATATGTGTTTATGTGTAATTTTTCAGGCAGGCAGAGGCCTACCACATCAAGATATAGGCGTGATATGTGTTTGCGTGTAATTTTTCAGGCAGGCAGAGGCCTACCCCATCAAGATATAGGCGTGATATGTGTTTGTGTGTAATTTTTCAGGCAGGCAGAGGCCTACCCCATCAAGATATAGGCGTGATATGTGTTTGTGTGTAATTTTTCAGGCAGGCAGAGGCCTACCCCATCAAGATATAGGCGTGATATGTGTTTGTGTGTAATTTTTCAGGCAGGCAGAGGCCTACCACATCAAGATATAGGCGTGATATGTGTTTGTGTGTAATTTTTAAAATGGTAACGTGACACCAGCACATTGTTACAAAATATTATTTTCCATATCGATATTATGAATGACCAACGTTATTTAAATAACTTACATTGTATTTCTTATATTGGTATTACATTTGGTTTAAAATTCGGCGGAATTTAATAAAATATTTACAGTTCGCAGAGTACTTCTTCTTTCAATACAACTCCTGTTTATTCAACACTGGGCGGAATATTTTAAACCTGGTTCTATACTGAAAGCTATTTACTATACGATTCAAAATTAACGCTCGCTAGGAAAGTTATTATAGCCTTGCTTAGTCATCTGTTTTTAATGTTAACCGTTTCATTACCTAATAAAGTATATTGCACGACTATAAAAATAATTCATTTTGTACTTATATTAGTTTCGACATCACAGTAACGATGGGCTTTATGCAAGTAAATAGTTACCGGAAATAACAGAAACTAAATAATTTTCCGTCGCAACTCCCGTTTAATCTTCAATTAAGCAGAGCTATTGTTATGAGTACTAGATAACTGATACAATAAACTTATATACTTGCAATTTACACTTAAATACATAGAAAACACTTAAAACAAATATTTGCTAATAGTACAAAACAATTAACCCGACCCCACCCGGGATCCAGAAATAAATAATGTAAAGCAACCAAAAATAATGTCAAATTACCTGCTTGATACCTCAATAAATGTAAAAAGTACACTTATCAAAATTATCCACTCGTTCTTTACCGATAAAAACACACAATGTGTTTCGAAACAATCGATATTTTATAGCAGAGCATTGTCTGTACTCTTACCCTATACAGTAGCAACGTATATAAAGTAATCAAAGTAATCAAATATTTTAGTTTAAGATTGACATGTGCGAAGGTTTATAGTGTAGTTAGCCAAAATGCCTTTTGGATTGTAAGTACTTTTAAATAATTATTTTATTGAATTGATTCCCACTGATTGATTTCACGTGTAAAACGTGAAATAAAACACTCTTAAAATGTGAGTTATTATCTGTCAGTGAAAGTCCCTTTATAAGCTGTCCAGTATTTTCAGAGAATGACCGGAACAAGCATACGGACAGAAAATAAATACATTTGAAAATTAGGTATTATTTTAGGTATGTAAGTACCGTATAAACTTTCATATGCATTCAGTGAAAAGCCGTTAATTTGCAAGTATATACAGCCAGATGTAAAGATTACAATATGGTATGCTGTTACTTTGAAACTCGGGGTAGATATTTAGCTACTTTTTAAGACTCTGTGATAGGTAATGTAATATAATAATAAAGAAAATTTATTTACAATAAGAATTACAATGTACATAATTATATACTAAAAATATTTACAATTCAAAATATCGTTTAACAAAACCTCCGCGTCATTGCCGACTGGGAAGGTTCCCAGAATGCTGCCTGTGTTGCCACGTTGGATGGCGATACTTATTCTTTGGGCCAGAAAATAGCCTTCTGGTACAGAGAAGCATCGATTAAGCGTTCGTTAAATATTATTTCTTCTCTCACACAGAAATGTTGTTACATTAATGAAACTTAATCCCGCCAGCCTACTGGCGCTGAGAAGCATCGATTAAGCGTTCGTTAAATATTATTTCTTCTCTTACACTGAAATGTTGTTACATTAATGAAACTTAAGCCAGCCAGCCTTCTGGTGCGGAGAAGCATCGATTAAGCGTTCGTTAAATATTATTTCTTTTCTCACACAGAAATGTTGTTACATTAATGAAACTTAATCCCGGCAGCCTACTGGCGCTGAGAAGCATCGATTAAGCGTTCGTTAAATATTATTTCTTCTCTTACACTGAAATGTTGTTACATTAATGAAACTTAAGCCAGTCAGCCTTCTGGTGCGGTGAAGCATCGATTAAGCGTTCGTTAAATATTATTTCTTTTCTCACACAGAAATGTTGTTACATAAATGAAACTTAATCTAGAAGTACATTGGTAGGCTTAGTCTATGTGAGAGACTGGCATCTGTATTAGCAAACCTGTATGACAGATTGCCAGCCTCTCCAGGCTCTGGACAGATAATGTTTCTTAAAGGTACAAACAGATAAACATGATTTAAGCAAGCTAAAGGAAACGTGTCACTCCAGGGTACTCCTAGTCTATCGTGTCTCAATTCCATATTTATTTACATGCATGTTTCAAATATTAAAAACATGGGCAGAGTATTGGTCAAACGCAAAAAATATAATGTTAATTTATTGGTTACAGTATTCTTATTACCGGGCTGTTGGCGTTTGGAGCTTATTGGACAACAAAGTACTTGATGACCATGCCTGAAGCCTCCTCTGGGCTCTCCACTGCGACGCCACTCGCTGCTGCCCGTACTGCCAAAGCGTAATTTACGCTGCAAAACAAACCTGTCACCGCAATCAAATGAAGTAGTAATACATAGTTTCTTAGTTATTTAGTTAAGGATAATTTGTTTTATAATAAATTTTTATACTTAAAATGTAAGTAATTAGTTTTATTTCGTCTGAAACTAGACATCAATTTATGGAACTGTGACTGTGTCTGCCAATACAGACTACTTATTTGCAATAAGTTTCAAATTTCCGATTTCCACGTGGAGCTACGTGCTCCAATAGCCCAAAATTATATAGGATAATAATCATGAAAAAAAAACTGGCCAAGTGCGCGTCGGTCTCGCGCACGAAGGTTTCTGTACGATTATCCTTAAGGAAACAATTACGTTGGTTGTTGTAAATGAAAGGCTAGTTAGACCAAGACTGATTTATTATTGAAGTATCCACATCTTCATACATGTTATAGTAGGTAGATAACAATAGTAATTAGGCAAGTAATACAATTCACCACATCTTCCCCTTTATATTTTTGTAGCTTTTAACCACAGTAAATCTGAGTTTTAACGTTGACTTAATTAACACAAAGAACCCTCACCTATAATAATGAAATATGAGTTATTTACCAGTAAATTGAGGTACATATTTAGATACACATTTAACAGTGTATACAATACACCTAACTTTCGGCAGTTTTAATAATTACTTACGAACATTTTATCAATGTAGCCTATACCTATATGTATACTTATCTAGTAAACAACTACAATAAAATGCAACTACACACTGAACTTATTGTTAAATAATTGGGCTATTTTTTCGCGAGCCTCTGCCCTCGCCAGTCTGCGTACGCGATCCCGTGACGCGTGTTTATCATTCTCACTCGCGTTTGCATTCGCCTCGTTTCCGTTGTCATCATTCTCCGCGTTAGACCACTCATCACCGTCACTTGGCACCTGGTCATCTAGGACCGGGTCCTGCTCGGTTTCAACCTTTATTAGGTGACGTCTATTTCGCGTATATCGCTTTCCCAATGAATCCGAAATGAAGTATGAACGCGGTTGCGGGGCTCTCCCTTGCACCCGCGCGTGCTTCCTACCAGTAGGATCTACCATGACGACATGCTGGCCCGCTTGCAGCTCGGGTAGCTCTCGAGCTCGCTTATCATAATAATGTTTATTGAGGGCCTGGTTTCTCTTCGTTTCATTGTCTCATAATCTGAAGTGTTATTACGTCAAGGTTCTAATTTATTAGTATGAGATGGGAGCCTAGTATTTAGCCTGCGTCCCATCAGCAACTCAGATGGCGAACTAATATCGTCTCACGGCGTCGCTCGAAAGTTTAGCAACCCTAAGTAAAAGTCTGATCCGGATGATAACGATTTAATTAGTATATTTTAATAATATGAACGCTTTTCTCACTTCGCCCGTTTGACTGCGGAAAATTAGGAGATGTCGTAATATGATGGAAACCCCATTCATTACTAAGTGTTCTAAATTCCTTAAACGCAAATGCTGGCCCATTGTCCGTGTTCAATTCCTGTGGGATTCCGTTTCTAGCAAATTGATCTTTCATTGCCACAATAACTGATTTACTAGTAATCGTTTTTAAAGGACATACTTCAATTTAATTCGAAAAGTAATCAACAAGTATCAAAAAATATTTGCTACTATACTGAAAGATATCGGAGCCTACCTTAACCCACGGTAGACTGGGTATAGAATGTGGGATGAGTGGCTCACGCGTGGGCCGCGCCACCCGTTCAGTGCACGTTGCACGTTGCGCACCGGGCGCACCGCCTGCTCAATATCCCTCGACATACCCGGCAGAACATCACCTCGCGCGCATGCCGCTTGCACCTATCTATTCCCATATATGCCCATCGTGCACACGTCTAATCATTTCAGATCTCAAACCTAGCGGAATGTACACTAAATTATCTTTAAAAATTATAAAGAATATATAATCAATCATCAATTGACATTCTTTATCTTTCCTGATATACTCATTAATTAAACCCATTTTGCTATCACTAAACACACATTCAGCACATTTCAATAGAAAACATGATTGCTTCGTTATTTCATCACAATTTTTTTCTTCTAACAAATCCGGTATCGGGGCCCTCGATAACGTATCCGCTACATACATATATTTACCCGGTTTAGAAACAACCTTAAAATCATATCCTTGAATGCGCAACATCATACGTTGTAATCTCGCAGGAACTGAATTTAACGGCTTATTGAACAACGCCTCTAACGGCTTGTGATCCGACTCCACAGTAACATCCTTTCTACCATAAACATATTGATGAAACCGTTCTAATGCAAACACTATTGCGAGCAAATGTTACGGTGTGAATGCCTCGAAGAGGCATGGTTTGCGTTGAGTCACATCCCTAGTATGGAAACTTCCAGAAAGCGTTACAACTTGTTTGTTTCGCAAGAAATTCCCAAGCCCATTGTCTTGGCGCCTCGTAAGATCGGAGCGATAAGAACCGCGGGGTTTGACCAATGGGAGGCCGCCTCGATAGTACGATCGCATCACTATGCACGTGTAGGCGGGGTCATTAGGTTTTAATTGCCAGACCGAAGTATTATAAGGAGTGCACAACGTCTAAGGAACAAAAGAAAACATTTGAATAGTATTGGTACTGGACCACTCGCAGCCGCCGGACAGCGCTGACGAAGTAATAAATTAAATCCTGTAAAAATAACAGAAACGTTAAGTAACCAAGTAAAACCGAAAAACATTATTGATTGTTAGTTTTGTTTTACATTAGTGGTGCAATAAATAGAACTCCCGGAAATACGGGGTAAGTAATGTGAACAGATTAGCCTACGTGCAACGTCCCCCGCGCGATCTATAATTAGAACATTACTAAATAACTATCTAATAGATCAACTTCATGGATTATTAGTAACCTAAAGCCAACTATAAGTGTCTAGATTAGAGCCACGGTCATCGTAGTTTCAACCGTGTTTAATGTAAACTAATATGTTATAAACTTGTATCGAAATAATATCCAAATCAGACGGTGCTGAATTTCTTACCACAAGATATACTAGAAAAAAATTAGGATGGTGAAGTTAAGACTACTCCACGCCTAAATGCGATAATTATATTATGTATTGTATATGTATATGTGTTACATACGCAAATACTCATTTTATAACCAGTAGGGGATGATAGAATATAGTACATTGCCCCGTCGAATATAACGGTAAATTGTTAACAATAATCATACAAAGAATTCTCTTAAGGGCTATTCACCTACGGACTTAAGTAGTAATTTATATTATTGTAATTTTAATTTGCACATATCACGAAGGAGAATCCGGGTGAGATATTACATCTACCCGGCATATTTTATTGTGAAGCCGTACCATTTGGGGCACGGCCTTAAACGGGGAACCAATAACTTTCTAAATTTTTATTGTGAATAAGTAAAGTCAATTACCTGGAGCATATCCCACCTAGTTGGAATGTGCATTTTTATGTAATATTATATTATCAAGACGGCCATAGAGGGACCGTCGTTTTGGGGTTCCCTAAATTGGTGAACCATCAGGAGATACTGTTATGTAACATTTAATTATCTAGACTGCCATTTAGGGACCGTCCTTTTAGGGTTCCCTATTCTAGTGAACCATAGTAGTATAACCTTTTATTATCTGGAATACATTTAGGGACCGTCATTTTAGGGTTCCCTATTCTAGTGAACTATATTAGTGTAACATTTTATTATCTAGACGGCCGTTTAGGGACCGTCATTTGAGGGTTCCCTATTCAAGTGAACCAAATTAAAGTTTCAATTGTTAAATGGGAATTACGCATAGCGCACACTCAGTAGGAACGTCGTCTCCGACGCGTAATAGGTAAAGATAGTCTTTCGAAATCTACCCACATCTGTGCTGGTCTTATAGATAAATTTTATTATTTTATTATTAGATAATTATTACAGTGAGACTTTCTGCCGTCGGTCGGAGACCGTTATATAGGAATAGTTCAAACACCTGTCTGTGTTTTCCTTGTTCGCATGTTTGTGTTATCCTTTGTTATGTGTGACCTTGCCGTGTACCCTCATGTGAATAATTGTACAGCGCGTCCGACAAGTAGGGAACCTGTACGGCGATTCACGTGTGGGGCCTACGGCAAGCGGTGCCGAGCCGGTATCTAATCCGTTGCTTGTGTCTATTCCAGAGCTACCTTGGGGCTTAGATAAGCCATATTGCGGAAATCTACGACTACTGGGCAGCCTGAAGCTGCGCCGTCGCTCCGTGGCCTTCACCCGGAGCATCTCGGCCTGTTACCGAACAAGATCGATTGGAGGACACCAGCGGATCCCGCCGGCCGACCGCCGTCGCCGTGGACCCACAAGTTATCAATACGTCACGTTAACAATATATACCGTTAACTAACATATTCAAAAAATGTTCATCGTCGGGTATTTTCCCTAAGTGCCTTAAAAAAGCTGTTGTTGTCCCTGTATACAAGACTGGAGGAAAAGACCAGGTAACAAATTACAGACCTATTTCCTTACTCCCTGCAATATCGAAAATACTTGAGAAAATTATAAACAACAGGTTGACGAAATATTTAGAAGACAATGCGCTTTTATCAAATACCCAGTTTGGTTTTAGAGCTAATAGGTCAACAGCCGATGCGGTGCATCAACTAACGGATTACATAGCACAAGAGCTTGACAAGGGTAACTACACAGTGGGAATCTTCCTGGATCTTGCCAAAGCTTATGACACGGTCTTTATTCCTAAGCTGTTGACAAAGCTTGACAACATGGGAATAAGAGGCGTACAATTGGACCTCCTCAAAAGCTACTTAAAAGAGCGTACTCAATGTGTAAAGATCTGTAATATTATCAGTGAAGATCTCGAGAACACCTCGTTCGGCATTCCCCAGGGAAGCGTATTAGGAAGCACTTTGTTCTTAATTTATATAAATGAACTATGTAACATAAATCTCGAGTACGGTACGGTCATATCATACGCGGACGACACTGCCCTCCTTTTTTCTGCTGAATCAGAGTCGAGAGAAGCGTACGGGCGTGCGCAGCGAGGATTTAACATCGTAAATAAATGGCTTCAATACAATTTACTTACATTAAATGCAGATAAAACCAAATATATTTCATTCTCGATGCGCAAGAGACCGAATACAACCCGGCCCAACCCCTCACTGTACGCTCACTATTGTAGGGAACCTGATAATAAAGATAACACGTGCACTTGCCCAGTTATAGCCATAACAGATACTATAAAATACCTGGGTATTATAATAGATGAGACGCTTTCGTTTAAAAAACATAGCGAAGCACTAATTAAGCGAATGCGCAAGCTGATATTTGTCTTCAAAAAAATAAGATATATAGGTGACTCAAAGGTGATTAAACAAGTCTACTATGCACTTTGTCAATCAATAATAACATATTGCATAACGTCATGGGGAGGAGGAGGCAAGACCTTGCTTTTACCCGTCGAGCGAGCTCAGAGGGCAATCCTTAAGGTATCAACGTTCCGCCCTTTCCTATTTCCCACTAACCTCCTATACAAATCTTGTGAAGTATTAACAGTCCGTCAGCTATTCATACTCAGTACAGTACTAAAACAGCACGCATCACTTCCCTACAGCACTCAAGTTTCCTACAAAAGACAGAAAGATATTGTTTGCACTGAAAGAACTGCGATAAAACGCGAATACACAGGCAAATTTTACTTGTTCTTAGGACCGCTTCTGTACAATAGGATAAACGCTACAGCAAATATTTATCCTCTTAATTATTCTCGTTGTAAGCAAGTATTAAAGAATGCCCTCCAAGGGATGTCCTACGATGACACAGAGGAGTTAATATCTGTATTAAAATAAATAGTGATAAGTTGAATAATTAAGACATATCTAATATAGTTATCAATATTGAGCCACTTTGGTATTGTACTAGCTCTTATTATATAATATTACGAATAACCTAATCATATAATGTTACGTAATTGTTTTTGTGTAATGTTATATAATTTACTTAGCTGCAATTGGCGCCTGAAATACAGGACTACCTAGTTCAGGTGCAAATTACGTTTATAAGACTACCTATTTATAAAACATCTAGAAACATATAAATGTAAATAGGTATTATTATACCTACATACTTAAGCTACTAATGCACTAACTATGATGTAATAGCGCACAATTAAAATTAAGATTCTATGTAAAATTTTATTGTACAATTATTATTACGAAATAAATTTTATATGTGGTCCCATCCGACCGACACATTTTTAGCTACTCTTATTGTATAAAACTAGGTTCCTGCTATTAAAGTGATATTAATTGTTTTCTGTCGTTTGATTGAACTTCTGTGGCAGGGGCCGTATCACAACTCCTTCTCAATTTGCGCATACCTAGATTGAGTTTCTGTTAGCTAGACGATGCAAACTCCACTGGCCGGCCAGCCTGCAGTAAAACACCGCCAAGTGCGTTAGCGCTCGCATCAACTGATAACAAAACAAAACAGTCGAACAAACAAAATGTGTCGAATACAGTGCTAGCACAGGCGCAACGCACAGTGATTGTTTTAACCGCTGTATCGCTGCCTTGTGTATTTCATCCCAACACCCATTAGAATTATTTTTAAAAGGGTGCGTAACGGCGATGTTTGCTCTGAGTAATGTGGAATAAATTTGGACAAGTAATTTACCATGCCTAAAAAGCGTTCTAATGATGCCCTATCCTTTGGGTTCAGCATATCAATAATGGCCTTTAATTTATTTTCATCTATTTGCATACCCTGCGAGCTAAAGGTGTGGCCTAGGTAACTTACACTTTCAGCACCAAACTCACACTTTTCTTTATTGAACTTAATACCTGCCTGTCGCGCCCTATCCAGTATGACTTTTAGCCTCTCATTATGTTGGGTTATAGAAGATCCCCAAACAATAATATCGTCAATAAATGAGTCAACCCCATCTAGGTCTTCTAGTATTTGCCGTACTTTAGCATGAAATACCTCCGATGCGCAATTGACTCCACAAGGAAGGCGCAAAAACTGGTACCTGTCGTACGGTATGCCACATACATGCACATATGTACATATTTACATATTTAAGTCTGCACTCTCATCATCAATTTGGACCATCCAAAATCCAGACCTTGTAACACTCCCAAAATGAAAACAATATTGTTAGGATAGAATAGTGTCATTAGTGTCACTAGCTAAACAACTGTCAACTTTAGACAAGTGTGGGGTTCGTACACAACATACGGCATTATACGCATTGTATCGTCCTCTATCGGATTTAGTGAGAACGTAGCTAAAGTACTAGCTAGCCATATCAGACATTTTCTAAAGAAAAAAAATATCAGTCATTGGTTAAGCAATTTGTTGATCTGTCGTTGAGTTCCGGCTAGTAAAACGTAGTTCCTTGTAAAAGCTGGTTTTGAACGGGTTTTTGGTTAATAGAAAGTTCTAGATAGGCTCGCGAGTTAATAAAAAGGGAAAGCACAGAATAGCGGGTCTCTTTTTACGCCCAGATATCTCTCGATTCACTCTCCAACTCTACGCTTCATACCAGTCTTATTATACTTTTGGCAGACATCACTGTTTTATTGAAGTAAATCTACGAGTAAATAGTCTTTTTACCGTGATTTTTAATCGCTGGAAGTTGAAGATGCAGTAATAGTTCATCCAAATCAAATTTGGACAGCGTGGCAGAAAGGGAGCTTATTCTTTTGTTTTAGGCAGCTAAGGACGTGTCACTGTCTTGGTATATATCCCTAAAATCTTGGCGCCGGGATTCTGAGGTTGTTGAAGTCTCTGGACCAGTACAAAGTCCGACAAAACTACGTCGTGCATTAGATGGAATAGAGAGTGGACATCGGACGAACATTTGACCTTGGGCTAACAAGAGTGCGGCTTGAGGTCAAACCGAGATCACCAGCTGACTTCGCAGATCTTCACCGAGTTAAGTACCTATATTAATATTGTGAAAACAGGAGGACGCTGTCTTAAAGAGCCACCCATTTCTTACATAAATCTGTGTTAACATACCGGTGTATAACCTCTCAAGAGCCTTCAGCTACAATTCAAAATTCAAGACTATAATAAATGTATCTCCCTCAGTAATTTAAGTAATAGGCTAGTCAATACCTACCTATTTTTCTTGTGTATGCTATATAACCTAAATATCTAAATTTAATGTTGTACATGGGGCACACTAAAAGTTTTGCACTTCTAGCTAATCGGAACTATTTGAATTTCGAATGTTACGTTTTTTAAAACGTTGCAACCTTCTTAGTAATAAAAAAAAAACAATTGGCGGGAAATAATTTGTCAATTGTTTTTTATCACACATCAAAGTACGTATGCAACGAAAATGAAATTAGGTCGAAAAGATTTTAGAGCGATGATTTTTTATGATTTTAAAAGTTCTCTCTCTCCGCAAGACTATGCCGCTCGTCTTCAAAATGCTTTTGGGAGAGAAGCACCTTGTTTGAGCACCGTGAGACGATGGTTTGCTGAATTTGAGAGAGGTAGAGTTTCTTTACATGACGAATTTCGTAAAGGGCGGCCTTTAACTGCCGTCAACGAAAATAATGTGGCTACTGTTAAGCGGTTAATTGAAGAAAACCCGCGGATTACCTATGTGACAATTCGAGGACTATTGGGGATTGGTACGAGTCAAATCCAGAAAATTTTACACGAAGAATTGAAAGTTTGGAAACTTTTTTGTCGTTGGATCCTTCATGAACTGACA
Source organism: Nudaria mundana (assembly GCA_963556515.1). Classification (NCBI taxonomy): domain Eukaryota; kingdom Metazoa; phylum Arthropoda; class Insecta; order Lepidoptera; family Erebidae; genus Nudaria; species Nudaria mundana. The sequence continues at coordinate 8,371,150 of OY748293.1, forward strand.
GCGGAGCAGAAGCGGGTACACGTGGAATGGTGCTCACAGATGCTACTGAAGTACGACCACGGACATTCTAATGCTGTTTATGACATTGTCACAGGAGACGAAACGTGGATTTCTTGTTTTGAACCCGAAAAAAACAGCAATCTTGTGAATGGGTGTTTGAAAATGAGAACAAACCAACAAAAGTGAGGCAGGCGAGAAACGTTGGTAAAAAAATTATCGCGTTTTTTTTCTCAGCTACGGGTCCCATCTGTACAATTTCACTTGAAGATCAAAAGAGTGTTAATGCCGAGTGGTATTCTACCATTTGTTTACCCAGGGTGTTAGAAAAAGTTCGCGAAAGACGACCCAAAAGCCGCGTTCTCCTACATCATGACAACGCTTCTTCACACACAGCCAACCAAACAAAGTCATTTTTAGCTTCCGAAAAAGTACAACTCGTCACCCATCCTGCGCATAGCCCCGACCTAGCACCCTGTGATTTCTGTATTTTCCCCAAAATCAAAGATTTGATGAGAGGTTTCACTTTTACCAACTCAGTGATAGCGTTCAATCAGCACGTATAAAACAAGCCTTCAGATCTGTGGTCCTCCTGTTTTAAAAAAAAGTTCGATCGCATGAAAAAAAATTTAAAATGTAAAGGAGAGTATTTTGAAAAGCAATAAACATAATATTTAGGTTTTAACATGTTGTTTTTTTAAGTTACGCAGAACTTATAGTGTGACCTACGTATAACTGTTTTTAAGGTTATTACAAATATACACTCTGTAAACCCTCTAACTGTGCCTTATTGAATCTCCTGTCATCACACATACTGTTGATTTATGAACTGGCGCTCTGGGATAAGTAAGTATAAGGTATCATTAGCCTCTCCAGCCTCTCCGACGACCCAGCTGGTGGCTGAGGTTGACTTCAGTGTTACAAGTGTCGCCCAACTCAGAGGCTTTTCTGAATTTTGTGTGTGTGATGGTCTGGGTTTCAATAAGGTAATCGGTCCGAAACTCTCCAGGACATTAATTGGCTGTACCTAGCGGCAGGTACGTAAGAAAGTTGTTACTCGTTACTATCTTGTGTGACAACCAGTTTTCTCCAGTATTAACGCGTCTGTACCGCCTGTCATACTCTACAGGCCTCGTGCCAGAGGTCTGGAAGGAGGCGAACGTACAACCGATCCCCAAGAAAGGGGATCGATCCGATCCAGGCAACTATCGACCCATAGCTGTCACCTCAGTCATTTGCAAGGTGCTCGAGCTTCTTATCAATAAGCAGCTCATGCGATACCTGGAGGATCACTCGCTAATCAATGATCGGCAATATGGCTTTAGGCCAAAACGATCAACGGGTGACCTCCTAGCATTCGTTACGCATGTATGGGGTGAGGCTATGGAAAAGTTCGGCGAGTCCTTGGCTATTAGCCTGGACATCGCCAAAGCTTTCGATAGGGTCTGGCATGCTTCGCTCCTTTCCAAGCTTCCGGCATATGATCTACCTCCTCAACTGTGCAGCTGGATTGCCAGTTTTTTAAACGAGCGCCGAGTGCGGGTCCTCTGCGATGGCCAGGCTTCTCGCTTCTTGCAAGTGAATGCCGGGGTACCGCAGGGGTCCGTACTGTCACCAACTCTCTTTCTTCTGCATATCAATGATATGCTTTCCCTCGGAAACATTCATTGCTATGCAGATGACAGTACATTGCACGGGAGTTACTCGGTTCGTCCGACGGCGGGGCGATCTGTGATAGAGGAGGAGAGACGACATCTCGTGGGTGATCTCGACCGAAACCTCGACAGTATCTCCCAATGGGGTGCCGAGAACTTGGTCGAGTTCAATGCCCACAAAACACAGGCGTGTGCATTTACAGCGAAAAAATCCCCTTTCCTTCCCCTACCCACTCTTCAGAATGCAATATTACCAATGAAGGACAATCTAGACATCCTTGGCATAGACGTTCGTCGAGAGCTCAATAACACAAAATACATTGAGAGATGTATTGGGCTAGCTTCGCGGAAACTAGGAATACTGAACAAGGTAAAGCGATTCTTTACACCGCACCAGAGGTGTCTGCTGTACAAAACGCAGATTAGACCCTGCGTTGAATACTGCTCTCACCTCTGGGACGGCTCCGCGAAGTATTTGCTGGACGCACTCGACGCTATGCAGCGACGCGCTGTTCGCATTATAGACTGTCCGGAGGTAACGGGAAGCCTTGAGCCGCTAGCCCAGCGCCGAACAATTGCTTCCTTGGCCGCGTTCTACCGTATTTACCACGGTGAGTGTTCTGAAGAGCTCTTCAACCTGATCCCACCCTCTCCCTTCCGATCCCGAACAACGCGTGCCGGGCAGAGATGTCACTCTCATACTGTGGAAACCATCTTCGCGAGAACCGAGCGTTTTAAACGTTCGTTTCTCTGCCGAACGATGGTGGCTTGGAACGCCCTGCCTGCTCACGTGTTTCCTCCAACATATAACCCTGGGTTCTTTAAGCGAAGCGTGAAGAGGCACATTACTGGGTCGTCAAGTTGAGGGCCACTCTCTATAGTATTCCTGTGTACTGTGAGAGTCGCCCTTAATTGCCAGACGTCGCCTCAGCTTACCATCAGGCGGGTGGCGTCAATTTGTCGACCTAAATATAAAAAAAAAAACCAACTCAAAATTTCTTTTCAAAATTAAATTTGCTGCTAATGTTATTAAATTCATTCCGCCCTTTTTTTCTGATTAGTTTTAAGTCTGTTTGCCTACTAGATATCTTAGTAGGTAAACCTTTTTTCTCTTGATTCTTTTTTCTTTTTGTGTGAGGGTGAACCCACATAAAGAAGAAATGTATTTTACTAGATAAATTTTACCTACTCTAATGTGGGTAGAATTTGTTCTCCTCAAAGACATGACCCATATGGGGCAGAGCCCCAAGTAAGTAGTGCGTACGTTCACGTTCGTCCGCCCTGGACACCAACCTGCTTCCGGTAACGCAGTGGCAGGTTGGGTGACCGAAACGCATTGCTCGATACTTGAGACTAACTTGTTTGTGAATTAATTATTTTATTTTTGTCCCGGCACTGTCCTCGCAAGAACGATGTCGGACAACGTAAGATGCCCAGATGCTCCAGAGGATGCCAGTAGCCAACCCGGCTCTGCTCAGAGCATGCCTGCGGTGACGGCGGCTGAAGCCCGTCGCCCGGTGCCCAGGAACACCAGTCGTAAACGAACCATTGCTCCTGGAGGTGAGGTTGACACAGAGCTGATGCCGGCACCTGCAAAGGTCGGCTCGGCAAGGAGGGGCCGCCCTAGAACGCGGTCAGCGACCTCTGAGTTTTCTAAAGGCCATCGCGCGAAAGCGTGAGGATTGCGGGATTGAAAATTGTTTATCTTTGTATACAATTGAGCCGAAAGACGAAAAATATCAGAAAATTACAAATTAATATGAACATGCAAAAAAAAGGCAGATGAAGCTGCTCGCTCGTTCGCAGCTCAGCGAACGATCGCATCATGTGACGTCATTCGTGAGTCATGTGACGCGGCGATATTCTTTAAGTATTGAGGGGGTCTGTTTTCTCTGACGCTGTGTGTACAAATCGTTAACTTAGGCTAACGTTTGGATAGGTTTAAGTTATTTGGCTGGGCTGGGTTACTTGGGGGGCTTTAGCACAGCTGCACGGTGGTGCCCCCCGGACCAACACTGTTGTACCACCTGGTATCCACGTAGAGGCCGAAGCCTCCACATGGGTACCGTAATATACGAACCTCGTCCGTTAATCAGCAGGTGCGCCACTAGCAGGTGAGGTCGCTGGGGCCCGATAGATGCAAGAAGGGCCCCTTTGCACCCAAAAGTCTTGTGAATGCCTCGTTTAGAGGTGAAACATTTGTCGACGTTTTAATGTCTTATATTTTTTGCGAGAATGATGCAATTATTTTGAAAAGTTTGAACATCTTACTTCCCATTACTTTGTCATGGATTTTCGCCAGGTAACACCTGATTCTATCCAACATTTTCTTTGCCTTTTTATCCCACTTACATCGTCTTTCTTTAGGAATATGGACCATCACCTGGCTGCCAAAAATCCTCAATTGACTCAAACTCGGCTTTCTGCCTGTCCATATTTCATAAGGAGTAGTATTCTAATCTAAGCCTGCTGCTGGTGATCGGTTTTTTTTTATATACAGCTGTATTGACAGCTTCTGCCCTAAAGAATTTTCTTGAACTGGGCATCATAAAGGAGACAACGAGCCTTTTCCACTAATGATCTATTATATCTCTCACATAAACCATTCTGCTCCAGTGTGTAACTGTTTGTTTTTTCGTGAACTATGCCAGTCTGTTTTAAATAGTTTGCCATTGTTGCCGAACAAAACTCTCCTCCGTTGTCAGACCTTAGTATTTTTATTTTCCTTGATTGTTGGTTCTCAACTAACTGTTTATATTGTTTGAAATATGAAAATGTTTCATCTTTAGATTTCAGGAAATACACAGTGCATATTCTACTGAAGTCGTCAACAAATAACAGATAGTATCGGGCTTTTCCCATAGATATATTCTCCATCGGTCCGCACAAGTCAGTGTGAATTAGCTCCAGGACCTCCTGACTTCTGGTAGTGCTATGAGGAAACGGCAACCGTGTTTGCTTACCTTCACAACAAACTATGCAACTGGCCTTGCTGGCATCATACTTTTCTTCAAAACAAACACCTTCAGCTGCTCCATTTTTCAATTTGTTTAAATCACTGGCATTGATATGGCCTAGCCGTCTATGCCAAGTTGTGCCTGAAGTTTTAACTGCTGCTACTAGGGGTTTCTGAGCCATTAGAATGTTTAATTTAAATACACCATTTTCCAATATTGCCTCACCGATGCACTCTTTTCTCGCTCTTGTAAATTAAACATCACTTGGTTACCACTCGCGAAGATTCTACTCACAGATAGTAAGTTTGTGGTGAAGTTTGGTACACATAAAACATTGTTTACATTTATTATAACCTCTTTTTCACCTACACATGTCGTGATCTGCAGGTCTCCTGAGCATAGCACTCCCACTACAGTTTAATTTGCAACAATTATCTCCTTCGTCGTTGGTTGATAACAAACATTCGACAACAAGTTTACTTTTGAAACTATGTGTGTACTTGCGGCGGAGTCTAAGTGCCAGTCCAATTGACTGAATTCTTTTGTAAGAAAAACTGCACTGAATGCATTTGTCTTCATTTTCTCTGCAAACGGACACTGATTCTTAAAATGGCCAATCTGTTTACATTTATAGCAACGAATTATTTTCTTCCGCGCCATATTGTTGTTTCCAATAACATTGACAGATGGATATGAATGACGTTCCGTTCATACCATTCATTCCGCTAGCGTTGCTATGTTGCGTTTGCTTTTTGCACCCGCCACCGCTAGTGCTGCCAACATTACGTCTATGGAAATTCTTGACGACAAATGCACCTTCCGCTTCCGACTTAACCTCAAAATCTGTACTCATGTCCAGCAACATTGTTTTAATAGCATCAGCATTTATGTTTATACCGGAATGTTCTATTGCCATTATCATTGGCCCGAACTTTTCCGGTAATTCTGCTAACATAAGCGATCCAATCCACTGGTCGTTGATCTCAAAGCCGGTACCAATCAGTTTCTGAGCTGCGTCGGTGAGCTAGCTGACATAGCTAGTCATTGACTCACAGTTTTCTAGACGTATACTGATAAGATTTCTGAGCAAACTAATTTTACGTGTACCTATACCCTGAATCATCGAACATATTCTTCAATGTCTTCCATAAATCGTATGTCGTTTCTGTTTTCCTGACATGCACGTAAATGGAACCATCGATAGTCAATATCAATTTTGCTCTCGCCTTCAAATCATTGGCTTTCTCTTTTGTGGTAGCTAGTGACGATAAAGGTGCCTTGATGGCGCCCGCCATTCCCTCCAACACGAGTACGTTTTCCGCCGCAAAACACCAATCGTCGTAATTTTCACGACCTTTCAATTTCGGGACGTTTTTTAGATAATTTGTGGACATTTTATCAAACAATGACACTGAGATCACTACTATTAAAATATTTAAAATATATTTTTTAACAAACTGAGCCAAAACCTAATAAAATGCAGAGTGACTTTTAACCAACTGAACCAGTCTGTCGCAATTACATACAAAAAAAAAAAAAAAACTATTATGAAACGGGGATAAATTTTAATGGCTCAATATTTGTCTCACTCAATTTCTCAATCTGTCCCGCTCGTTCCTTGATGAAATGTCATGTGTCACTGTCTGTCGCTGTGTATGTGGTTGGTGAGCACGTGTGTCCGGAAAAAAAATCTGTTTTTTGTTAACAGTTGCGGTGATTTGTCACTTGTTATTGTTTATTTGTGTATATTATTGTGTCGTCCTTACTAACAGGCAATAGGTAAGTGTCCATAATTGTAATTTTACAGAATAAGCATGGATAGGGCTAAACCACCTGATCCTCCTGATCCCTCTAACCCTGCCCCAACAACCCCTATATTTTCCTCCTCTCCTTTCTTCCTGAATGCGATAACCCCAACAACTCCAACTAACCCTCTGACGCAATTCGCGGATGTAGCCTGCGGTATTACAGACACCCGGCCCTCTGCAACCCGTAAGCGTACTGTTAATGATACGTCTAATCTGCCTTCAAAGCAGATTAGAACGCAGATTTCGCGAAATGAATACACCCCTGACGACACAGGACCATTTGTCGTCAACGTGTCCCGTACAGAGTTAGAACACACAGGAACCACACTCCACCCAGTAACTTTCGGTCTATTTATGTGCAAAAACCGCATCTCCAATGTCGCGAAAGACGGTGTAAAGAGGGTCGGCAGAAACCGGGTCTCTGTACAATTTACAGCCTACCAAGATGCTAACGCATTCCTCCTCAACCCCGTCGTTACGCAAAGCAATTATACTGCTACGATCCCGTCCTACAACGTGTCCCGCATGGGAGTAGTTACAGATATCCCGGTAGATATGACGGAAGAAGACGCTAAAGTGTATCTATCCGTTCCACATGGGTGTGGTCGCATCCTTAAAATAAGAAGGTTTAACCGCAAGGTTACACAGGAAGGTGTCACAGAGTGGAAACCCACCCAAACATGCGTGATTACATTTGACGGTCAGGTTTTACCCCAAAGGGTGTATTGTTGCTACAACTCCTTACCAGTACAACAATATGTATATCCTACAATCCAATGTCGCAAGTGTTGTAGGTTTGGACATGTAGAGTCTGCTTGCAGGTCGAAACCCCGATGTTCAAAATGCAGTCATGAGCACCCGGGTAATGGTTGTTCGGTAGACTCGAGTGAGGCTTTTTGTGTGCTGTGCTCGGGCAACCATTTTGCATATAGCAAGGATTGCCCAGAGTATGTTAGACAGAAGGCCATTAAAACTACCATGGCCGAAAAATCTATCTCCTACGTAGAGGCCAGTAATATCGTTCCTCCAGCTTCCCGAAACTATGCCAATGCTGCCAAATCAACCCCACAGCAATCGTACAGGAAAACCATCTCCCTGAAACCCAAGTCCCATGGTCCCAACCCCCGTCCTTATGATAGAATATCACATTAGCATATTACCCGCTCCCCCCTACCCTCACAGTCAAATGGCTGTGCAATCGCCAACCAAAACCATCCTTCAGATAGCATAAGTTCCGTCATAGAACTAATCATTAAATTCCTCACTACACTGATTCCTCATAGCCATCCTATGTCTCCCAGTCTATTTTCCCAATCTAGCCCCCCCCTATGATTCTATTCCTTCCAGTCAACCGCCCAACGCTGCACAAAACCTTTTACTTCAACTTCTTAACTTTCCCAATGGCTCCATACCTATCCTTTCTCCAATGGAACATTAAAAGCATAGCACACAAAAAGCAAGACTTGATATACCTCATTAACAAACACCACCCAGTAGCCTGTTCCATTGCTGAGACCTGGTTGCTGCCAAGTCTCAATTTCCACCTTCATCACTACAACACCTTGAGATGTGACAGAGACGATGGGTATGGAGGCTCTGCCCTCCTTACCAATGATAGGGTTCCAATGTCACCCCTCACCCTAACCCCTTCATCAGGAGAGATAGCTATTGTAGCGGCTAAAGTAGAAGGTATCACCATAGTCTCTGTCTATATTGCACATCCTCATGTAAACCTTTTACCAGCTCTGCGAAATATACTGGAGAGTATCAATGGTCCTATGCTAGTCATGGGGGACTTCAATGGACACCACTTCAGATGGGGTTCTGATCACTGCACCCCTCTTGGCGATGGGCTGGTAGTAATATTGGATGATCTCAATTTATGTATTCTGAACACTGGTTGCTCAACCCGGAAAACTCTCCCTGGCCAGCGTAAAAGCTGCGTTGATCTCACCTTCTGTTCTCAGGACATTGCCGCATCTACTCACTGGCACTGCACCGACCTTTCGCATGGGAGTGATCACTACCCAATTATTGTCACTATTACTAATAGAACCTACCTTGAAAAGACCTCCCCTCCCCTCTTACGTTTCAACCTATCTAACCCAGATTGGTCACAATACTCACAACTCCTGGAGGATTCCATCCCTGCTCTCCCCAACCCTGATCCCCTAAATTCTCTTCAAACTGATCACTGCCAAGCGCAACTCTGTCTGGATAGCCTAGTCAGTGCAATTAACACTTGTGCTGAGGCATCATTTCCAATTAAAAACAGTGCTAGAGGTAAAATCCCATCACCCCCGTGGTGGGACCATGAGTGCACCAAAGCCATTAAGGAACGGAAAGAAGCTGAGAGAAATTACAATATAGACATGTCCACGCAAAACTTAATACAATATAAACATATCCTTGCTAAATCTAAAAGGCTACTCCGTCAAAAGAAACGTGCTGGTTGGGCAAAATTTTGTACATCTCTGTCTCCTTCAACCCCATCAACAATTGTATGGAAAAAAATAAACAGCTATAGGTCTGGATGCTCCCCTACTAGCTCTACCATTATGACTAAAGAGACCGCAGAAGTATTTTTCAGGAAATGCGCTCCACCATATGTACCAACAATAGATGAGTGTAAGAATAATACGTATGTAGGGCCTACTGATAGCACATTTGAAGCACCTTTTACCGTTCAGGAACTGGACATGGTGCTGGAACATGTGAAAGACTCTGCCCCCGGCATTGATGGTATTCCATACTCATTCATTTCACACTGTGGTACTAACGCTAAGACCTATCTCTTAAAGATCCTCAACTTCTGCTATCTAAATAGCTGGATCCCTAACCAGTGGAAGATACAGATCATCATCCCCATTCTAAAACCGGGCAAACACACGGATGACCCAAATGGCTACAGACCAATAGCCCTAGCACCGGTTCTGGCTAAGATCTTCGAACATCTAATTAAAAACAGATTAGAGTGGATAGTTGAGTCTAGGGATCTGTTACCCAGGTCCCAATTCGGTTTCAGGAAAGGTCTTGGTACAATGGACAGCGTAGGTCTCCTTATAACGGACATAAGACTCTCCCTGGCACAAAACCAGTCCACTGTAGCTACATTTCTGGACATTACAGCCGCTTATGATAATGTCCTTCTCCCCATTCTCAGGTAAAAGCTGCAAAAGCTGAGAATACCAGGGACGATGGTCCAATGCATATGCGAAATGTTACTATGTAGAAATCTGGTCCTAAGAGTACAAGGAGAAGAGCTTGGACAGAGAAGGGCGTGGAGAGGCCTGCCCCAAGGCTCGGTCCTAATTCCTATATTGTATAATCTTTACACCTCAGATATTGATTCCTGCCTTAACCACAATTGTCACATTCTGCAATATGCCGATGATTTGGCCTTATATGTAGACAATGAATCCATTCCTGATGCAGCTGCTTCACTCTCCCTGTCTCTGAACTCTTTAAGCAAGTGGTTGCTGGACCATGGACTAAGTTTGACTGGCCCAAAAAGCTCTGTTGTGATATTTTCCCGCAAAAAAAGACTCCCACAAATAACTATAAGTATAGATGGCCTCAACATCCCAGTGGCCACAAAGGCTAAGTTCTTAGGAGTCTATCTGGACGCAAGATTATCAGGCACCCATCATCTTAATTACCAAGTTAAAAGATGTGAAAGGAACATACCAATCTTAAAATCCCTTGCCGGTGTTTGGTGGGGGGCTCATCCCTTTACCATGAAATTGGTCTATAACGCACTAGTGCGCAGCATTATGGACTATGGTTCATTTTTGTTAGTGCCATGTAATAAAGGTGCCCTGACCAGGCTGGACACGATCCAGTCCAACTGCCTCCGTATAATAACCGGCGCCATGAAATCTTCACCCATCAACGCTTTACAGGTTGAATGTGCAGAACCGCCTTTAAAATTGAGAAGACAGTACTTAGCATCTCGATTCTTATCTCGTTTAATTTCCAATAACAGTCACCCACTACTTCAAAAAATTATGGAAATAAACTCCACAATTGACACAGCAAGCTATTGGAATCACAAAGAATTCCCCTTAATATTAAAAACGTATAGGTCCTACCAAAACCTTGAATGTCCCATTATGAAATCTGATAGGCTCCCCATGTTCAATTACAACTACTCTATTTTGTGCTACAAACCCCATATAGAAACGAACATAGGGATATATAAGGATATGCCTGCTGCAGGCTCCGCCTTAAATGCCCTTATAGGAGAAAACTGGTATGACTTTCATATATTTTACACTGATGCCTCTAAACTATCCTCTGTTAGCTATACTGGTGCCGCGGTGTACTACCAAAACTCAAAAATTATCCTCATGTACTGTTGCCCTAAGGAATCTTCAGTCTTTACAGGTGAATGTGTCGCGGTATTGGAGGCATGTACATTCATAGAACATCACAATAATATATATAAAGCTGTAATATTCACCGACTCCCTCAGTTGCCTTAAGGCCTTAGAACAGAACTCCTATAAGAGCAAGCTACATAGCACCATACTCCTGGACATAAAAAAATCGCTGCTTACTTGCTCTAACAACAACAAAACAGTTCACTTAGTCCGGATTCCAAGTCATAGTGGTATTAGTGGCAATGAATATGCAGATGCAAAAATCGCCATTTCTCACCCATCATCGGACCTTAAACACCTCAAACATCAGGGATACGACCTGCTGAACCTTCCCCAGGTAAATTTGCTGGCTTCATGGCAGGAACACTGGGATGATTCCAGCAAAAAAAAAGGGAAAGTTTTATAATGCCATACAACCCAGCATTACACCCAAACCCTGGTTCTACAAATTTAAAAAGGTACCCAAATGGGTCATATCAGTCATATGTCGTCTCCGTTTAGGTCATTGCTGCTCTCCAGTATTTCTCCATAAAATTAGAGTACGGGATTCGTCGCTGTGCGAGTGTGGCCTTGATGAGGGAAGTTTGGACCACATATTCTTTAGTTGTCCAAGGAACCAATGTATCCCTGATCTTTATAGTTTACTCCCAGAACTCAACATCCCAGTGCCTACTAACATCTCTGCCCTTCTAACATTCCCTTCCCCGGACGTCCTCAGGACCCTTGCCCTATTTATTCAGCATAATTCTGTAGAACTATGATAAAAATTTTGTTGTGTGTCAATATTTAAGTACAAGATTTATATACTTACTCATGTATGTATGTTTATATATAAAAATATATATATATGAGTATACTTATATATATTTATTAAAATATATATATATATTATATTATAAATTTAAGTTCATCTGTGTTGTTTCAGTGTCTTAATACTAACACCAATCAGCAAGAATCACTTTCACCCAACTGGGGGGGGGGAAGGAAAAGTATTCATAATCTTACACTTGCCTAAATTATCGCAGAAAATATTCAGAAACACACGAATAGCCATAACACTTTTCATTGGCCAAATTGTCAACATACCTGACAAAGGCCATTACCAAAAATTGAATTGAATCGTTATTTTCAATTTCAATAATAATGTTTTTCTTTGAATGTTATTAGTGAAATAATTGGGAGAATAGCTGAATTTTATTAAAATTTTTGTAAGACCGTTCTCTAGAAAAGACTGTTTTATACATTGTTTATTAAAATCGAATATGAAGTATGTATAGAAAGTGTGAAATATGTAGGTAGTTTAAAATCTGGAAGAAAGGACGGCACAAAACGGATTTTCATGGCCAGATTTCCTATGGATGAGAGCAATAACACCGGAAGATAACAAAATATATAACTACATAGCATGAAAGAATGATGGAAAGACAAATTATCGCTCAAAACATTTGATAAATGTGTTTTTGTGTTCGAACGTGATGTAAAACCTTATCTTCAAAACTAGGTAATCGCTGGAATGCGGGCGGTTACATCCAAATAATTAAGACGGAGAACCCTACCTAACCTCTAAAAAATATAATTCAATTTTCAACAATGACGCGAGCCAACGAAGCCGCGAATTGTTCAAGTGTAATTTTAAAGATGCAAAGGTGACCTGATTCCTGTCGGCCTATAAGCTAAGTATATCAAATGAGTTCTGTTTAGTGTCTTAGCTGCATGTTATAGTTGGTAGAAACTTGATGATAAAGTTGCGGGGTAGGTTGACTTGTAATTTAAAGCTATTGCTCTGATAATTTACTTGTCAGCACATTGCAATAACCTTTCTAGCTCATTCTCATGATATTGTACGGATGGATGGAAAGTAACCTCCATCCAACCGTGAAAGTAAGTTTGACCCGTTAAAGTGATACTGAATTGAGTAACCTGTTGAGACTAATAGAATTGTAAAGAGACTAAAGAAAGAGAGCGTGAGTGACACACCAGACAGATGCCGGACGTTGATATCCTTTGTATTGGTTTCATGTAACTTACTTAATTGGGGATGGATTGAGACGTCCTATGTTCATCTAGGACAGCCAGATCAGAGTGAGGAGACGTCCTCAAAGTAGAGTACGGACGGCTTCCTCTGATGTGATGTATTGAATCCACAGCAGGGCCGTCCGACCATTGAGTAGAGTGAAAGAGTTGTACAGTAAAGTGTGGACGGCCTCCGATGATCCACCAGGACCGTCTGACCATTGTGTATAGTATAAAGTGAGTAAAGTAACTTACTTGCCCTTAGATAAATCATTCCCTGGTTCATTCAATTGTATGCTAAAGAGAAAAGCCTAACCCTTCCTTTTACCTAAAGAAAAGATGAAACCAGGTTTACCATGGTTTAGAATGTAGGATACTTAGACAAGTGACAATGGTTGCTTGAGCTCTAATTTATACTTACAGACAGGAGAACAAGAGGGACTGTTGGGTGCTATAGACTAAGGATGTATTGGAGGCTCAGATATTCTAGCCTACTAAAGTGAGTTTTAAATAAAAAGGGTCATAATGTTACACAGTCACCAATACTACGAGCTGCAGAATATTGATTGAAGAAGAAATTACAAATATTTTAAAATACATGTAATGTTCTTTTTCGCAGAATTAAAAAGACAACAAAACGTCGACAATTGTTTCGCCTCTAAACGAGGCATTATCAAGACTGTCTCAAAGAGAACAGCAGAATGCTAAATTAATAAAAATAAATTAAATTAATTTAATGCTAAATTATAAATAGAACAGAGAATGCTATTATAAATTTTAAAAAAGTTTTTTTCTTAAAACATTTTACTTACCATTCATGGATTTTCGCCAGGTAACGCCTGTTTTATCTACTTTTGTTAATAACTTTACAATGTTTAATTCTACGATAAAAAGTTGTACGACAAAGTTGTAGAGAATTTAATTTGTGACAAAAATGTGGTCGCAATTTTTTTGTGCGATGAATAGTTTGCCTGATAGAGCGCGATAACGATTTGCAACCCTTTTTCAAGATGGCGGAAAACCCATAAGGGTTGGGACCCCACAAACTTGGATTTAGCTTTACACTACCCCTCCCTAGATATCTAAAAAATAAAATAGCGTCATCTGACTTTTGCACACCCAAATGTAACATTTCAATGGACTATAGCTGATTTAGCGTGATTGAGTAGCAAACATATCTACGTCCAGATTTCACATTTGTTTTTAATCGAAAAATATCACATAAGGTGATCAAAATTTACCAGAAATCACCCTAAGCAGTTCTCATGGTTCTTTGTGCTAGATAATCCATAAAATTTCCATCTATTTCGTACAAATGTTTAATCAACAATATCATTGTCCATTTCAGAAAACGTAAGGGTTGGTTCACATTGATATAGAAATTTTATTTTGAAATCCTTCGAACTTCACTTCATTTTGAATAGAGTAATAATGTATTTACGAAACCTTAGTGTATTCGGTACCAAAAATCCTAGAATTATTTTTGACGAACGAACTTCTTACCGCCTCAAATTAACCTTTTAAACCTTCCCTGAGTTTGTACGAATACTTTAAGACCAAAACCAGTCAAATCGGTTCAGCAGTTCCAGAGTTTTAGGGAGACAAACGAACGGCGTTTCATTTTTATTGAGCGGAGCGAAGCGAAGCTCTATCTTAGACGACAAGTGTAAATCGTTTGTGTGCCAACTCCTCCGAAACGGCTCGACCGATTTTGACCAAATTTGGTATGCTGGTCGACATCATACCCAGGAGTGCATATCTCTGAAATCATGAAAATAGAGCATAAAAAAATTAAGAAAATTTGCTCCGCTCAACATTTGCAATTAGTAGCATGCATTGCATACCTAGTTTATTGAGCGGAGCGTAGCGAAACTTTTTCGATTTTGACCAAATTTGGCATGCTAGTCGACATCATACCAGGGAGTGCATATCTCTGAAATCATGAAAATAGAGCATAAAAAAAATTAAGAAAATTTGCTCCGCTCAATATTTGCAATTAGTAGCATGCAATGCATATCTAATATAGATTTGGGACCACTTGGGAAGTAGTAGCTTTCAATAAAAAAAAATTATATCGTTTCACCCAGTCCAAAGATATGATATAAAGATATAATATATGTATAGATGATATAAAGATATTATGGTAACAAACACAAAAGAAAACACAGTCGAATTGAGAACCTCCTTTTTTGGAAGTCGGTTGAAAATGTGCAGCTACTTAACCATTCGTGAAAGACAGCGAGGTTTTATTTAATGGTGATGATGATTGTTAATCATGTGAAAAGTACATAGTAAACATGCCTTTAATGCAATGGAGCTTATTGTGTAATAGGCCTGTACCTTATTGGTGCCAATGTTATTCATTTTGTAATAACGAGTGTCGATGTAACGACTGCTACATAATATATTTACGTAGGTAATTTGAAAGTACAGAATATAAAATGGTTTTTCCCTAGTAAGTACCTAATTTTATTTAAATGCTTATCAGTTCATTTATCTCAGATGTTATTTTAGAAGTTTTAAGAGCGTTTATACAAATTCTAATAGTTCGCAAATAGGTTTTTATATCACGCACACAGAGACGTAATACGCACACATCTCGAATGCTGTGTGGTACAAATAGTGACCAACTGTTTAGCTCGCACTAATGACTTTGGTACTTTTGGACCACATATTGCGTTATAATTATACTCTATTTGGGTAGGTATGAGAGGATGATTACTGTAGTAGTTCTTGTGTCAAGATTGTTGCAATTTACACAAAGAATGCGTGTTCTACGAACTCCCATTATGATAAAATCCGATAACAACCAGATCAAGGGGCAAAAATAGTCCAGATGAAAACAGCACAACGTCGTCGGTTTTTTAAAAGCAGGTGTTTTGCAATGGCATGTATCGTGCCTTTCTGGGATCGACTAGTTCTGGTAAGAGACATTTATAATAAAAATTAAAAAGTTTTGTCTCCATTTTTGTCTTCCAGAAGTTTTCATTCCTTGCTACATATACTATTTTCAAAGGGATTTTTTTTCCGGTCCACACAGCAAAAAGACAGACTGATGTTTTAGTAATATGTAGCTGCCCTTGGATCTGATAGAACCAGTCATGGTTTTGATTAAGAGTGTCATCAGTGTTCCAAAATTAAATTTTCTTATCTTTTATGGCATCTTCAGGATCCATCTCGAATGTGGAACTGGGGCATTTTATTTCTACTATACCGTCATTATACCGGGTGTTACGTAAGGGTTATATCAACCCGAAGCCAGCCCTATCAGCTGGTGGACCAGAACCCGTTTCGATATGTGGCGACTGCCAAAGAAGAAAAAATACTTAAAAAAAAAAACATTATTACCGAATAAAATACACACTTGTTTAAACAACACTAGCTAAAATCAGCTGATTCGGTCATCGACATCAAATAGGTAGTACAAATAATGCGCGCCTGTGAAAAGCCTGCCGTCTCTCTCCTGGTAGAAACATTTTGTCTCTGTTTCGCATCTAACGGTGCTGCACGATGCGCTCGGTGGCCGTTTGAAGTTTCCTAGAATTTTATTTAAAATTATTTAGCAAGGTCACAGGTCAGTTCAGTTGCATTCAGTGCTTTGTGCAGTGAGGTTGGTAAATACAACTATTTACCTACCTCACTGCACAAAGCACTCAATGTACAACTCTCGAGCAGCGCTCAAATTGCCTTCTGATGCTCCTACACAAAGCATCATCTCGTAATATTCTTCGTTACTCAGAGCCATTATTACACTTTAGTGTGTTAATGTGTGAGTTGTGTCAAGTTGTGTGTGATAGTGATTGTGTTGTGTAGTAATGGCTCTGAGTAACGAAGAGTATTACGAGATGATGCTTTGTGTAGGAGCGTCAGAAGGCAATTTGAGCGCTGCCCGAGAGTTGTAAAGTGAGCGTTGATACCTAAAAGATACTGTGTACGTAGTCGAGTGCGAAACAGAGCAAGATATGAAATTACGGATTGAAGCCGCATTTAGCACTGTTACACACGAAATGCTACGAGCTGTGCGGAGCAATATGCGCCGGCGAGTATCTTTGTGCATCGGGCGGGAAGGCGGCCATTTTGAACCTTTCCTGTAAACAAGTAAGATTTTTCTAAAATTGGGGTGAATAAAACTGAGATTTTACTATCACTTGCACGTGGTGCACCTGTCGAACCACGGACGAAGATCTGGGGAAACCTAACTATGTGTTGGTCAAAATTTTATTTACATAAACAAAAATTATCATTTAAGGACGCCCGCGACGCCCGCGCCACCGCCAAGGGCATTGTACATACGTACCACGCGTTCATTTTCTAGTAGTAGCTACGTCAAGCTGTAGCGTTGGGACACGTTTGTTTTGATTTAAAATATATATCTTTTTAATTAAATTATATCTTTTTAAATTTTTTGCTGAACTTCTTTTTTCTTCTTTGGCGGTCGCCACATATCGAAACGGGTTCTGGTCGACCAGCTGATGGGGCTAGCTTTGGGTTGATATAACCCTAACGTAACACCCTGTAGAGTCCGTCTGGTGAGGCGCCAAGGAAAAATATTTTGTCATCGATAAACAGGCTGCATCTTTTATCTTAACATATTCTTGTAGCTGCAGTTGTTCCGTGTTGGATGCTAGGTACATTACTCAAGCTATATGAGTATAGTATCGTTTTCACAACAAGAGGCGCTGGACTTATTCTTTCACGCCTCTTGCAAACTTTACTAAACACAGACGCTGTCAGAAGACACCTTCGCAGTTCCAACCACAGTGCACTCTCCGCTTGTAGTATGGTATCTCTTTCGACTGATTGCCTGTTATTCACCTGTAATTGAAATATAATCTCTCTTTAATCTAAAAATAACAATAGTTAACAGATCAATATATTATAAAATTGTTAAATATTACGCGCGTTCTATTGATTTTTTTTTATCAAGGAATTAATAACAATCTTCGAAAATAAACCAAAATCGAAATTACAGAAATTTCACGTACACCATCTTGGATCACGAAATAGATATCATATTTGTAATTACTACCCCTCAAAACCTCGAAAACACCATATTGAAATTTAAAAAGATTTGCGGGCGCCATCTTGAATGTTAATATGATAAATTCTTAATTAAAACCCCCTAAAATTTCGAAAATGATACATATTGAAATTATAAAGTATTGTCCGTTTGTAAACTGCTCCGTTTCCGTTTTTTCAAATTGAATTGAGTATTTTTATTTCCCATTTTGCGACACCACTAAAATACCATCGAAACGGGAATTGATAATATAAATTGAAATGATAAAATTACAAACGAAACGAAAAAAAATATACTTACCACCAAGTATCAAGAGATATTGAGCACACTCGAAGTTTACGATTATTACTATAACACAGAAGCGGGAGCACGGGAAGCAAAGCGATACGTCCAACCTCTGGAAAGCCTCGGCCGGTACTAATTTCTCGCGGCTCGTGCGTTATAAGGCATTTTAGACGCTTTGAAAATATATTTTTATAATTATTTTTACAAGAGCCTTTGCAAATATTACTGATGTATTTTATTGATAATATAATGGTAAGTAAATAAATATATAATAAAAAACATTTTGTAAACTATAAGTGTACCAAAATTCGCGATAAAGTTCCTGAAATTACAATGTTCTTAAGAACTTTAATTTTTATGTTTTAGTGATTAAATATTATATTTAAATTTTTTTTTAAGACTTCTTAAAAGACAATATGAAGGTCATAAAATCACTTTTTGTTCCTCTGAACATCATTTAGTTTTGTACTTGTCGAATGGCAAAGTGAGCATGTTTCATAGAATTTCGTAAATCTATGTGCGTAAGAACTGTTTTTATTAACAAACTAATAATAAAATGTTTTATTCTTTGAACACTTTTTTGAGAAGGAAACATATTACTCATATACGCTAAGGATTACTTGCTAAATATAGTAGTTTCTTTAGAAACAAACGTTGAAAACTCGTGAAATCAAGTATTTTTGTATAAACGCTCTTAAGAGGAATAATTCCGTCATACATGAATACCGTTTACAAGGTTTGCACTGTATCTAACGCCTTCAACTGGCCTCGGTGGCGCAGCGGTATAAGTATGCGACTGCCGGCCCTGAGATCCCAGGTTCGATTCCGGGTCGTACCAAATTATTTGTGTGATCCACAAATGTTTGTTTCGGAGTATGGGTGTTTTCTATGTAGAATATGAATGTATTTAGAAAATATATAAGTATGTTTCTCAGTCGTCTAGATCCCATAACACAAGCTTATACGTAGGTCACACTATAAGTTTTGCGTAACTTAAAAAAACAACATGTTAAAACCAAAATTGTTTTTTTAAAAACAAATTAGTTTATTGCTTTTCAAAATACTCTCCTTTACATTTTAAACAATTTTTCATGCGATCGAACCATTTTTAAAACAGGAGGACCACACAACACAGATCTGAAGGCATGTTTTCTACGTGCTGATTGAACGCTATCACTGCCTCTTCGGAGTTGGTAAAAGTGAAACCGCTCATCAAATCTTTGATTTTGGGGAAAATACAGAAATCACAGGGTGCTAGGTCAGGGCTATGCGCAGGATGGGTGACGAGTTGTACTTTTTCGGAAGCTAAAAATGACTTTGCTTTGTTGGCCGTGTGTGAAGAAGCGTTGTCATGATGTAGGAGAATGCGGCTTTTGGGTCGTCTTTCGCGAACTTTTTCTAACACCCTAGGAAAACAAATGGTAGATTACCACTGCATTAACACTCTTTTGATCTTCAAGTGGAATTGTACAGATGGGACCCGTAGCTGAGAAAAAAATGCGATCATATTTTTACCAACGTTTCTCGCCTGCCTCACTTTTGTTGGCTTGTTCTCATTTTCAAACACCCATTCACAAGATTGCTGTTTTTTTTCGGGTTCAAAACAATAAATCCACGTTTCGTCTCCTGTGACAATGTCATAAACAGCATTAGAATGTCCGTGGTCGTACTTCAGTAGCATCTGTGAGCACCATTCCACGCGAGCCCGCTTCTGCTCCGCTGTCAGTTCATGAGGGATCCAACGCCAACAAAGTTTCCGAACTTTCAATTCTTCGTGTAAAATTTTCTGGATTTGACTCATACCAATCCCCAATAGTCCTCGAATTGTCTCATAGGTAATCCGCGGGTTTTCTTCAATTAACCGCTTAACAGTAGCGACATTATTTTCGTTGACGGCAGTTGAAGGCCGCCCTTCACGAAATTCGTCATGTAAAGAAACTCGACCTCTCTCAAATTCAGCAAACCATCGCCTCACGGTGCTCAAACAAGGTGATTCTTTCCCAAAAGCATTTTGAAGACGAGCAGCTCAGTCTTGCGGAGAGTGAGAACTTTTAAAATCATAAAAAATCATTGCTCTAAAATCTTTTCGACTTAATTCCTTTTTCGTTGCATACATAGAACTTTGATGTGTGATAAAAAACAATTGTTAAATGATTTCCCGCCAATTGTTTTTTTTATTACTAAGAAGGTTGCAACGTTTATTAAAATATAACATTCGAAATTCAAATAGTTCCGATTAGCTAGAAGTACAAAACTTTTAGTGTGCCAGGAACCCGCGGATTAACTATGAGACAATTCGAGGACTACTGGGGATTGGTATGAGTCAAATCCAGAAAATTTTTCACAAAGATTTGAAAGTTCGGAAACTTTGTTGTCGTTGGATCCCTCATGAACTGACAGCGGAGCAGAAGCGGGCTCGCGTAGAATGGTGCTCACAGATGCTACTGAAGTACGACCACGGACATTCTAATGCTGTTTATGACATTGTCACAGGAGACGAAACGTGGATTTATTGTTTTGAACCCGAAAAAAAAACAGCAATCTTGTGAATGGGTGTTTGAAAATGAGAACAAACCAACAAAAGTGAGGCAGGTGAGAAACCTTGGTAAAAAAATGATCGCATTTTTTTCTCAGCTACGGGTCCCATCTGTACAATTCCACTTGAAGATCAAAAGAGTGTTAATGCCGAGTGGTATTCTACCATTTTTTTACCCAGGGTGTTAGAAAAAGTTCACGAAAGATGACCCAAAAGCCGCGTTCTCCTACATCATGACAACGCTTCTTCACACACGGCCAACAAAACAAAGTCATTTTTAGCTTCCGAAAAAGTACAACTCGTCACCCATCCTGCGTATAGTCCCGACATAACCCCGACCTAGAGTACCCTGTGATTTCTATATTTTCCCCAAAATCAAAGATTTGATGAGAGGTTTCACTTTTACCAACTTCGAAGAGGCAGTGATAGCGTTCAATCAGCACGTAGAAAACATGCCTTCAGATCTGTGGTCCTCCTGTTTTAAAAAATGGTTCGATCGCATGAAAAAATGTTTAAAATGTAAAGGAGAGTATTTTGAAAAGCAATAAACATAATATTTTGGTTTTAACATGTTGTTTTTTTTAAGTTACGCAAAACTTATAGTGTGACCTACGTTTACTTGCGAAATTTTGAAGGGGACGCGTAAAGTGGGTATGATTTTTGGAACGAAGTTCTCTAATGAGGCGTGCGAATTAGTAGAAATTTTCCCGTTACGCTTATCAGTGGTTCCCAACCGGTGCTAGCCTAAGCTGATGCCAAAATATGGTCTGCTTATTTTTTGTTTTTTTTTTTTAAATATTTAGCGTCGGCGTCATTCGTGAAACAAAAAGTTACTCAAACCCAGGTTGGGTTGCGTTGCAGTTGCGTAAAGAACTTCGTCCCTCCCCTCTAAAATCTAAACGGCTGGCGGGAAAATCCTGAAAAAAATCATATTATAAACTTGGAAGGAAAAACTGTAACGGATAATATAACTCTGTTAGTTCAGGAGTTATAAGGCTTCTATGGGTAACTACGGAACCCTATCTTATGTGTTGCTCGTCACTTACATGCCCGGTTTTTTATAATACCTACTGCTGTGTTTTCACATCACTAATAAGTATTGTTTCTTACAGTTTATTGTTAGGAACCCTAGCGGTGGGAGCAGTTTATTGGATAGCTGCCGTTCTAAATGAGGATTATGAATCGAGACAGTGGTCCCCGGGTAGTCGCTTCATAACCCCGGAACCCTGGTTACAAGGGAATGTTGGTGGATATATGGGTTGGGAACCCAAGAACACAAAATATGATGGGTGGTTGCCAGGTAGTGGTTTTAGAGCTCCCACAACCACTCCCCCCACTACCACTATAAAAATAGCAGCAAAAATACCCCCTAAGTTACCTACCAGGCGACCAGGTGATGTTAGTAGTGATAATAGTTCTAGCGATGTGCCTTCAACTAACTTTAACGAATCATCATCGCTGGTGAAGCCAACCGAGGCAAATGAGCGTTCAGGACGTGTACGTGCCGGCCCAGGTAGTAGTGCGGACGAAAAAGCACAAGAACCTAACGACTACTACAAAGAATATGGCTTCCGTCGCATATGGAAAAGTAAGGATCAAAATGAAGAAGCTTACGAAGAAAACCCTGAAGACTTAGTGAATACACGGTCTCCTGATAAGCTACCAGTTGAAGGGTGGGGATATGATTAATACAACACAGGATGAATAGATAACGAATAGATACAAACATTCCGATACAAACATTTGCGGATCAAACAAAGTTTGCCCCGGTCGGGAATCAAACCAAACGAATCAAATCAAATCAAACGACGGAAACGAAAGAGCCGAGATTTACAATACAATCAGGCATGTTGGACTATCAAAGGGAATTACGAATATGTAAAGAGCATAATCGTCTGGCCCATGATCGTGCGACGGAATGTATTGCGAACTTCGATCAAATAATTGCGAACGTACTACGACGATGATGTCGGCAATCATGGCCCCCTCTGTGATTGTCCATCATGGCCGATGGAGGGCAAAATTAAAGTATTTAACCCGGCGTTATTGTAGTATAAACTTATTAGGCCCACTTGCACGATCAGCTAATTTTAAATGGTGCAAGACACGATTAGAGCTTAAGTTAACTATTTATTTCCGAGTTAAATAACCCTACATTTAATTATCTAATCCGAGCCTACATTTTAGTAAATTACCCGTTTATCTTCTCTCATGTCATAAAATTTAAATTATAATTCCAAAAATTTACATAAAAAGCCTATGCTTATGACACCAGTACTACAAAAACAGATTTTCAGATAATGATATGTTTTCTCCAAAACTGTATCATAAAGTAACTTCTTTAATCATTATTATACAGTTAAAATGTAAAAAAGGCTAACAACTTTCGACCATATCATAGACCATACTACCTTGTTTTATGTTAGACTACTTCCAAAGCCGACCGCCACAAACATGAAAAAAATCTTTCAAATAACTTTTCTGTTTATACAAGTGGTGAAATAGTCCACTAAATTTACTCCCTTCTTTTAGTACTCTTAAAAAAACACCCCAGTTCTTATAACTATAGTGGAAAACTTCTATAGTCGAATTTAAATCGAGCAACGCCATCAATCGGTCATAGTGCAAACTATTGTTTTTTTTAGGAACGTACTTTCGACTTGTCATACTGTAGCTCTAGCACGAAAATTATCGCATTCGTAGCGTCTAGGTATCGAGTCCAGAGGCTCGAGCACGAACAACTTGCGAAAAAGTATTCGTATCGTCATCGACAAACAATTGTATGACATTTGTATCATATATGCGTATATCGTGCGTGAAAGTAACTAATTTTAGCAGCACGAGCAATTTTAAATTACTTTCGTATCGCAACCGTAGCGTCACACGTTCGTTACGTGACACTTTATAAAGAAACTTGGGAGCACGAATTTAATTTTGACGTACGGTAATGTAAATTTCGAAGGCTGGCTATCGAGCTATACGAATCTTTATTCACGTAAGTTTAGCCGGTGAGAAAACATTCGAAATGGTACCTACATGTGAATTGCTTTAATATTTAATCTAAAAGGAGTCTCTCCATCTCCATCTACTGTAGTTAGTAATGTTTTCTATGACAAATTGTAACCTATCTAATGATTTAAATGTTATAGGTTCTTTGTGCATTATCCTTTTATGTCACTGGGTCATACCAGCGAATAGTGGGAATGGCCAAATATTTAGGCCAAACCACAGTAAGCAAATGCGTCAAGGAAGTGACCGAGGCTCTTATCACCCCTGCAATATAGAGAAGAAATCCCCTTTCCTTCCCCTACCCTCTCTTCAGAATGCATTATTACCAATGAAGGACAACCTTGACATCCTTGGCATAGACGTTCGTCGAGAGGTCAATAATAAAAACTACATCGAAAGATGAATAGGGCTAGCTTCGCGGAAACTAAGAATACCGAATAAGGTAAAGCGATTCTTTACAACGCACAAGAGGTGTCTGCCGTACAAGACGCAGATTAGACCCTGCGTCGAATACTGCTCTCACCTCTGGCACGGCTCCGCGAAGTATTTGCTGGACGCTCTCGACGCTATGCAGCGACGAGCTATACGTATTATATAATAGATTGTCCGGAGGTACGGGAAGCATTGAGCCGCTAGCTCAGCGCCGAACAATAGCTTCCTTGCCGAACGATAGTGGCCTGGAACGCCCTGCCTGTGCACGTGTTTCGTCCCACATATAACCCTGGGTTCTTTAAGCGGAGCGTGTGCTGTGAGAGTAGCCCACAATCGCTAGACGTCAAATATACGTCGAATATCGACGTAGGAATATAGTAAAAAGTAAGTTAGTACCTACCTTTGAAGATTTATTGTTTAAAATTATTTTAAAATGTAACTATTGTATTATTTACTACTATATTATCTACATTTATATTATGTACCGCCTCAAATTTACTTTTAAACCTTCCTTGAACCTCCACGAATGTTTCGAGACCAAAATCAGCCAAATCGGTCCAGCCGTTCCCGAGTTTTAGCAAGAAAAACGAACGGCGATTGATTTTAGCACGTTTGGTTATTAGGTTAATATCAAATAAATACCTAATACTTACTAAATTTATTGGTAAAGCTAATCGACCTAGCTTCATAATCAATATTAATAGATGTACATATTTACTATTTGCAGGTGATTCTGGCTATCCACAAGGTCCCTGGTTAATGACACAAATTCTGGATGATGCTTAAGCGCAGACATACACAAGTGTCCATGGAAAGGCCAGGGTGACAATAGAAAATACTTTTAGACGATTGAAAAATCGATGGCGTTGTTTATGCCAAGATCGCACACTACATTATGCACCTGAGAAATGTGCAAAAATAATAACAGCTTGCTGTGTGCTGCATAATCTGGCCAGCGATTTTAATTTTCCTGAACCAGATCCCCAAGGTGCTAACATGCCACAGCAGCGCTCATCGTTCTCTTCTGAACATATTTTCCAGGAAAATGATATAGGAGATGACCTACTTAGGGGAAGGGCGATTAGACGTATGTTGGTGAACACAATTAACAGACTGCATGTATAATTAAATCATTTATTATATAACTATGTACATATAAAAAGTAATATAAAAACTATCACTGTTAATAAAAACTAACTAGAAATATAAAAATATAATAATAACTATGTACCTAATCTTTTATTATATACCTAGAAATAACTTCCATAGCCTCTTTCATAAACTCCAGGCCTCGAGGGCCACCAGAGGGCTTCGACAAATCACCATTTCTGGAATTTCCATAGCTCTTTACATTAATGTTTTAGTAAACTGAGTACCAATGCAAGTAACTTTTTATTGACACTCACACTTTCATGAACTCCACCATCATTACTTATTGTAAATGGCTGGTTCTTATGATTGTTTTCTCAATAAACTCCTTTTAAACACTTTCCACAAAATGCTATTTCGTTTTTATTTAACAATAACACACTTGACACTTGACCTTGACAATCAAAGACGTTCTGTCAAGTAAAGTCGCGTTGTTCAAAAACATAATAAAATTGTATGAAAATTTTTTTTTGATCATCCGCCATTTTCACATCACATTCACATTTTTCATTTTTTTACGTTTTTATTTGTTGATTTATATACTTGATTTACGAAGACTGGCAGACATTGGCAAATTGCTATAAGCAGAGGCCATAAAAAAGAATTGAATTGAATTGACTGGACATTGGTAAATTGCTACAAGCAGAGGCCATAAAAAAGAGAAGAAGAAGAAAATTGTATGAATAAATATTAAAATAGTATGAATATTTTTCCTAATATAGTGCACTTTACAATCTTCCATACCTTATTTCTAGAATTTTATTTGTGTTGTAATTTATTTTTGTTTTAATTGTTACTAAACAGGCAGTTTAGCAAAAAATAATAAATAGTTCACTATTTAATGAAGTTTTCGAACGTATTGTTCATTCAATACGATGGGTATTTTGTTCTCTAGGGCTCGTCCCTATTCACGTTATGATGACGTCACTATGGTAATCGTATCGAGCTCTCGATAGTCTTACGTAATGCTTCGTGCTGCTACCTTTCGTAATACTGCGTTATCGTATCGTGGACTCGAAACCTAGACGCTACGAATGCTATAATTTTTCGTGCTAGAGCTACAGGATACCATAACGGAGTATTACGTCAGGTATACACAGGTATTGCGGCACGAAGCATTATTGTAAGACTATCGAGAGCTCGATACGATTACCATAGTGACGTCATCATAACGTGAATAGGGACGAGCCCTAGAGAACAAAATACACATCGTATTGAATGAACAATACGTTCGAGAACTTCATTAAATAGTGAACTATTTATTATTTTTTGCTAAACTGCCTGTTTAGTAACAATTAAAACAAAAATAAATTACAATTCAAATAAAATGCTAGAAATAAGGTATGGAAAATTGTAAAATGCACTATATTAAGAAAAATATTCATACTATTTTAATAATTATTCATACAATTTTATTATGTTTTTGAACAACGCGACTTTACTTGACAGAACGTCTTTGATTGTCAAGGTCAAGTGTCAAGTGTGTTATTCTTAAAAACGAAATAGCATTTTGTGGAAAGTGTTTAAAAGGAGTTTATGGAGAAAACAATCATGAGAACCAGCCATTTACAATAAGTAATGATGGTGGAGTTCATGAAAGTGTGAGTGTCAATAAAAGTTACTTGCATTACTCAGTTTACTAAAATATTAATGTAAAGAGCTATGGAAATTCCAGAAATGGTGATTTGTCGAAGCCCTCTGGCGGCCCTCGAGGTCTGGAGTTTATGAAAGAGGCTATGGAAGTTATTTCTAGGTATATAATAAAATATTAGGTACATAGTTATTATTATATTTTTATACTTTTAGTTACAGTTTTTATTAACAGCTATAGTTTTTATATTACTTTTTACATGTACATAGTTATTTGATAAATAATTTAATTATACATGCAGTCTGTTAATTGTGTTCACCAACATACGTCTAATCGCCCTTCCCCTAAGTACCTACTTAGGGGAAGGGCAGGAAAATAATATAGGAGATGACCTCATCTCCTATATTATTTTCCTGGAAAATATGTTCAGAAGAGAACGATGAGCGCTGCCGTGGCATGTTAGCACCTTGGGGATCTGGTTCAGGAACATTAAAATCGCTGTCCAGATTATGCAGCACACAGCAAGCTGTTATTATTTTTGCACATTTCTCAGGTGCATAATGTAGTGTGCGATCCTGGCATAAACAACGCAATCGATTTTTCAATCGTCCAAAAGTATTTTCTATTGTCATCCTGGCCTTTCCATGGACACTTGTGTATGTCTGCGCTTAAGCATAATCCAGAATTTGTGTCATTAACCAGGGACGTTGTGGATAGCCAGAATCACCTGCAAATAGTTAAATATGTACATCTATTAATATTGATCATGAAGCTGGGTCGATTAGCTTTACCAATAAATAAGTAAGTATTAGGTATTTATTTGATACTAGCTGTTGCCCGCAGCTCCGCCTGCGTGTTACTTTAGATCTACATAACATTTTTATTTATGAAGCGAATGAAAACCAAACCGCAATATCAAATCAAAAATTCAAATCGGTTAAGCCGTTTCTGAGATTAGCGTATCCAAACATTCAGACAAACAGAGAAAAGTTCCAAAAACCATTGTTTTGGGTTTTATTGCGTTCATAAAGCCCTCCTACAACAGTTTCTATATTATATCTTCTATAATATTCTCTATTATACCATAAAAATTCATCTTAAGATACGAAAATATGAAATATTATTTATTATCTAGAGGGGCTCGTGGTCTAGTGGTAACCGACAATGTTAACACATTGCAAAGGTTAAGCAACATTGAGTCAGGCCGGTCTTAGGATGGGTGACCATTGCTTAAGACACTGAGACCCCTCCGTGCCTCGGAGAGCACGTTAAGCCGTCGGTCCCGGTTGTCATACGATCATCTATGGCAGTCGTTAGGGGTAGTTGGAGCCCTAAATCAAAAATCCGACCGGGCTAACTACAGAACTTCGTTATCGCCTATCGGATGTGGAGGTCAGATGGCAGTCGTATCACGGAAAATATTGAAGTTCGATCCCGAACAACGCGTGCCGGGCAGAGATGCCACTCCCACACAGTGGATAGCATGTTCGCGAGAACCCAACGTTTTAAACGTTCGTTTCTCTACCGAACAATAGTGGCCTGGAACGCCCTGCCTGTGCACGTGTTTCCTCCCACATATAACCCTGGGTTCTTTAAGCGGAGCGTGAAGAGGCACATCAGTAGGCCGTCAAGTTGAGGGCCACTCTCTATAGTAGTGTGTGCTGTGAGAGTGGCCCACAATCGCTAGACGTCGTCTACACGACTTACCACTAGGCGGGCGGCGTCAATTTGGCGAACCCAATATAAAAAAAAGAAAAAACCTACGACAAACTTATTATTTGCGGTTGGTATAGTTATCGGGTCTAGGGATCGAACCGCAAAATTAAGTTTGTTTTTTATTGTATATACTTTTCCGGGATAAAAAGTACCCAGTGTGGTGCCCAGGATATTAAAGAATAATTATACCAAGTTTCATCGTAATCGAACCGGTAGTTTTTGCGTGATGCCTGAACAGACAGACAGACAGACAGACAGACAAAAATTTATTTAATCACATTTTTGGGTTTGGTGTCTGTCTAGTAACACCCCCTGCCATTTATTTTTTTGATATTTTCAATGTACAGAATTTTCATTTCTACAGATTTATTATAAGTATAGATTAACCTAATAACCAAACGTGCCAAAATCAATCGCCGTTCGTTTTTCTTCCAGAGGTGAGAGCAGTATTCGACGCAGGGTCTAATCTGCGTCTTATACGGCAGACACCTCTGGTGCATTGTAAAGAATCGTTTTATCTTATTCGGTATTCCTAGTTTCCGCGAAGCTAGCCCTATACATCTTTCGATGTAGTTTTTATTATTGAGCTCTCGACGAACGTCTATGCCAAGGATGTCAAGGTTGTCCTTCATCGGTAATAATGCATTCTGAAGAGAGGGTAGGGGAAGGAAAGGGGATTTTTTCTCTATTTTGCAGGGGTGATAAGAGCCTCGGTCACTTCCTTGACGCATTTGCTTACTGTAGTTTGGCCTAAATATTTGGCCATTCCCACTATTCGCTGGTATGACCCAGTGACATAAAACGATAATGCACAAAGAACCTGTAACATTTAAATCATTAGATAGGTTACAATTTGTCATAGAAAACATTACTAACTCAGTAGATGGAGATGGAGAGACTCCTTTTAGATTAAATATTAAAGCTATTCACATGTAGGTACCATTTCGAAAGTTTTCTCACCGGCTAAACTTACGTGAATAAAGATTCGATAAGCTCGATAGCCAGCCTTCGAAATTTACATTACCGTAAGTCAAAATTAAATTCGTGCTCCCAAGTTTCTTTATAAAGTTTCACGTAAAGAACGTGTGACGATACGATTGCGATACGAAGGTAATTTAAAATCGCTCGTGCTGCTAAAATTAGTTACTTTCACGCACGATAGGGGCGCTGTACAAATGTCATACAATTGTTTGTCGATGACGATACGAATACTTTTTCGCAAGTTGTTCGTGCTCGAGCCTGATGTTTAAAGTAGCCTAAACGTATGAAATTAGATAAGGTGTATGAATTATGAACTTAAGACTAACGGGTCTTTTACGCGATTATTGAGATATATAAATACCTCTTTATTACACGACGTTTCGGCCTTGTTACAAGAGCCGTGGTCACGGGTGGACTGCCTTCAGCTCATCGTCGTCTTCGTGAAATGCGGGTTTGTTCAACTACCCTCACTTCGTCGTCACTAACAATTGTGTTCGGAGAGCCACTACGGCATACCACACTGATAGTATCAGCAAGCGGGCGTTCGGTGAGGTGGCGAGTACATTTGCTTATTACTCCAGGATAGTGCGGGAAGCCGTTGAAATAAAAAACTATCCCAACTTTAACCGGGAAGATGGATATCGACTATCTACGTCGTGGAATCCGGTGATCAGCAAATGTACTCGCCACCTCACCGAACGCCCGCTTGCTGATACTATCAGTGTGGTATGCCGTAGTGGCTCTCCGAACACAATAGTTAGTGACGACGAAGTGAGGGTAGTTGAACAAACCTGCACTTCACGAAGACGACGATGAGCTAAAGCCAGTCCACCCGTGACCACGGCTTATGTAACAGGGCCGAAACGTCGGGTAATAAAGAGGTATGTATATATCTCAATAATCGCGTAAAAGACCCGTTAGTCTTAAGTTTATAATGTGTACAAAACGCGAAAGTTTAAAAAAGGTGTATGAAACTGAACAATTAGGACACTCGTAGGATACTATATAAAAACTCGCCAAGGGTCGTCTTTATAAATATCTACTCATGTTGTAAGAATCGTCTTTATGTACCTATCCGTTTCATAAACTACTACTACTACTATGTTCGTCACTGTCATATTTTATTCAATGTATTCGTAATATTTGTTATTATAATGCATTTTTACATTCATATCTTAGGAATTAAAAAAAAACCAATACCAATCACATTTGGACTTTTATTTCAATATCCACAAAATGAACCAAACCGAGATTCCTTAGTTTCAATACCTATTGTAAGTAACATTAAACTAACCTGGTAAAAGAAAACTATGAACTAAGTGGTTTTTTTACA
The DNA here is from genome assembly GCA_963556515.1 of Nudaria mundana. Taxonomy (NCBI): domain Eukaryota; kingdom Metazoa; phylum Arthropoda; class Insecta; order Lepidoptera; family Erebidae; genus Nudaria; species Nudaria mundana. The sequence continues at coordinate 8,402,013 of OY748293.1, forward strand.
GATAATATTATTTATTAGTTAATTTAAGTAACTAATTAAGTAATGAACTCTCACATTCAACTCTGAGTTCTTTAAACGGAGCGTGAAGAAGCACATCACTGGGACGCCAACCTGAAGCACAGCCTGAGGTGCACTTTTGATAATATCGTCTGCTGTGAGATGGCATCGCTAGACGTCGTCTTGGCTAACCATCAGGTGGGCGGCGTCAACTTGACGACTCCAAAAATGTATTTAGACAGATGGCTATTTTGTTAAAATTTTATTTGTTCCCATATAATTAAACATTTATTTTGAAATTTACTTACTTTAATTGACTTTGAATATAAGAATAAAGCGGCCTCTATATAATATAGGCCTTGATGGCCCATTACAGGCGATCACGAATGTGTTAAGGACTTAAATCGTCTGTAATAGCCTATGATAGGCGTGATGTAAACGTATTACGACAACGATGGCGACAACCATTGCCCATCGTCACTACCTGTATACTTAGATGCTTATAACTTTAGATGGTACAGGATCAGGTGGATGTGGACAGTAAACAACTAAATTATCTTCCCTGACATTAACTTCAGAAGTCTGTCTTCCTCTGTAACAATAGGCACAAATGATTAAGGTATTGTGTGTTCGTATATTCTATAAGAATAGCGGGTGCTAAGGTGCTCTATGAAAATTCCAGAGGCTCAAGAGATGCCTTGAGAATATGAAAGTCTCTTAGGTAGGTACCTATATTTTATATTAACATATTTGGGGAGTTTACGGCTTGGGTCCAATTGGTTAAGAACATTGTGAAAAGAAATGCCAATTACATACAAGCTTACACCGATGACCTATAAAGTTTTAAGACAATTAATATTAGTGTGTTAGCTAATACTAACAAGTTTGCTACATAAAACACACTATATAAGAATAAAGCGGCCTCTATATAATATAGGCCTTGATGGCCCATTACAGGCGATCACGAATGTGTTAAGGACTTAAATCGTCTGTAATAGCCTATGATAGGCGTGATGTAAACGTATTACGACAACGATGGCGACAACCATTGCCCATCGTCACTACCTGTATACTTAGATGCTTATAACTTTAGATGGTACAGGATCAGGTGGATGTGGACAGTAAACAACTAAATTATCTTCCCTGACATTAACTTCAGAAGTCTGTCTTCCTCTGTAACAATAGGCACAAATGATTAAGGTATTGTGTGTTCGTATATTCTATAAGAATAGCGGGTGCTAAGGTGCTCTATGAAAATTCCAGAGGCTCAAGAGATGCCTTGAGAATATGAAAGTCTCTTAGGTAGGTACCTATATTTTATATTAACATATTTGGGGAGTTTACGGCTTGGGTCCAATTGGTTAAGAACATTGTGAAAAGAAATGCCAATTACATACAAGCTTACACCGATGACCTATAAAGTTTTAAGACAATTAATATTAGTGTGTTAGCTAATACTAACAAGTTTGCTACATAAAACACACTAATATAAAAGAGTCAACTACTGTGGAGGTATCAATCACAACATCATCATCCACCGAACCTTTTCCCATCTCAATTGGGATCGGCTTACGGATCTAACTTTGATATTTTCCATAGAGTGACTGCCATGTGACCTCCACAACCCATGGGCGATACCGAATTTCTATAGTTAGACTAGTCGGATTTTGTTTTAGTGCTTCAAATACCCGTTTCGACTGCCATAATTATGTTCGTATGGCAACCGGGACCCACGGCTTAACGTGCTCTTTGAGGCACAGAAGGGTCTCAATGTTTTAAGAAATGGTTACCCATCCTAAGACCGTCCAACATACTAGGTTCCCCTTGGTAGCCCCTCAAATCAAATACATACCTATTCAAGAGCGTGTTTGAAACTACTACTGATGAAAGTAGGCGGAGTAAAAGTTATATGCCAAGATCGTAGGAAGTAGACAGCCGTTGTGTCTGCCAACTCCTATCGGCAAGAGTTGTGATTATATGGTATGTAAACTAGTGGCATATGCAATGCAAATGTAAGAGTAGGTAGGTACATACAGTTCTAAATTAGCATTAAATGAAGAAACTAGATGTTTACCATGCTTCGGATTTTTGAGTTTTGGATATTTTGGCAGTTGCTGAAGCAATCATGTTGCATGGTAATATCCCGTTTCTTCATTTAATGGTAATAATAACCATCACAGTTTAAACCACATAAATTCTATAGTTAACCACCTATGCCTGTTAAGTTTGACACTGGAATTTCATTATTGCGCCGATCCATGTCTATCAGATGTCTTCCACCGAGTAGTACCGTGATCATTATGGCAGCCACCATTAAAGCGCTGGAACGGATAAATCGTTATTGTTACGAGACAAGCACTGCAATTGATTGCAAACTATTATAAATGTATAGGTAGGTATGCATAAATTATACAAATCTAAATAGAGTTGAGCGAGCAAAGCGTCTACATTTCGAGATTGGACAATTTTGCTGTCGTCCGACTGTCTGCCGGTATCAGTGTTCCGGACTAATCCCATACATCCCAGTTCAGGACCATAGGGCGACCACAGCTAGTTCTTTACTTTTTTTTCTGGATTGGGAGGAAAATGGGCGAAAAGCTTAGATAATGTTTTTACTTAATGTTCTGACAATTGCTTCACAATTTCAAGCAGTTCGTCTGTGGAATGCCCTACCAGCGGTACACATAAGACGCGCCCACATCTTTTAAAAATTTGGCAAAGGACTACTATCTCACTTCGTTTAACTAGAAACTCGCTCACGCTATCTATATCTATACTATTTATATACAGGATGTTACATAAGAGTTATATCAACTTGAATACATCCCCCATCAGCTGGTCGTCCAGAACTCAGATGTGTCGATCACCAAACGAGAAAAAAAAGTTCATAAAAAAGGGGTTCTGGATGATCAGCTGATGGGGGTGTCTTCGGGTTGATATAACCCTTATGTAACATCCTTTATATTTGTGTACTACTGATAAATTTTTTATCTACTTATCTATCTCTTCTCTCTCTAAAGTCCACTCTCTTTTTTATATTTTTTTTTTTATATTGGGTTTGCCAAATTGACGCCGCCCACCTTGTGGTAAGTCGTGACGGTGACTAGCGATTATGGGCCACTCTCACAGCACACAATACTGTAGAGAGTGGCCCTCAAATTGACGACCCACGGATGTGCCTCTTCACGCTTCGCTTAAAAAACCCAGGATTATATGTGGGAGGAAACACGTGAACAGGTAGGGCGTTCCTGGCCACTATCGTTCGGCAGAGAAACGAACGTTTAAAACTTTCGGTTCTCGCGAAAATGCTATCCACTGTGTGGGAGTGGCATCTCTGCCCGGCACGCGTTGTCCGGGATCGGAACATCGGACTACCTCGGTGGCACAATGGTACTATGGATACGGACTGCCACGCTCGAGATCTCGGGTTCGATTCCCGGGTCTGGTGGATAATGTATAATTCTCTTTAGAATTTTACCCAGATAATTATCCCAGAGTCTGGAACTTGTGCCCGGTAAATGGCAATAGGCTCGCCCACTATTACATGGGACCTAACATAGCTAGCGAGATGGGGATGCGTTTGCACACCTCTGCCTACCCCTTCGGGGAAAAAGGCGTGATGCTATGTTATGTTATGTAAAACTTTCCACAATTGTTCCTTTTCTTAAAACTATTTTTTTTAACGATTAACGAAATAATTTAACGATTTAATAATAAAAAATATATTATGCTTACAATCCAGCCAACACCATTTCAATATAGTGGTCACAATATTTTTTATTCAGCTAGAAATATCTATGAAACGTTCCACGTTCGTTGTCGATTAAAGTGTATTGTAAATTATTAGAACAAATATCATGTTTTCATAATAAACATTGTTGTTCGTTTGATTGTTTGGATGAAAAAATAATAGATTTCAGATGACTTTTAACATGTTATTAGATTACAATGTGTGTGTAGACTGCGTGGTATCCGTCGCTTTTGTCCAAATTAGTGTAATAACTAAATATCAATCAGCAAATTTTCATAGAATTTAGAAAAATACCTTTAATGACGCCTAGATTTAAACGTATCTTATACCTACGTAAGTTATGCCAATTAAACTATGCTATCTAGTTTCAAACTAAGCTGTCCTATGATGAAAATATTTGCGGTAGTAAAAAAATTTTACCGGACCCGGGGATCGAAGACAGAACATCTGAAGTTGCAGTATCAGGTCATACGTTCAATCGACTACACTACCGTGGCAGTCCATAATGATTTCATGCCCTAGAGTGTGCATAGAGGTTCATAAAAAAAACGGCCAAGTGCGTGTCGGGCCACGCATAACATTGGGTTCCGTAGTTACCCATTATAGGCTCTAACTCCTAAACTAACAAAGGTGTGTTATAGTTTACTTCGAAGTTCATCATATAGACTACCATCATGATTATTTCAGAGTCCGCTGCTAGCCGTTTAGATTTTAGAAGTCGACACTCTATTTTAACAAAAAAATGCGCTTTAAAGTTGAATAACTCGTAAACGGACTCCTAAATCATAAAATTGTCTTAGCAACCTCCCAATGTATTAAAATACCTATCTATCCCCACACGATAGGGTTGACACGAGAAAAAAAAAATTATCCCCACTTTACTTGTAGGGGTAGCACTTTGTCGAAATAGTAAATACATAATACCTGTGCCAAATTTCATTTTTTAGCACTAACCATTTGGTAGGAAAGCCGAGGACGGACGGACGGATTTTTTTTTTTTATTTAGGCCGAAAAATTGACGCCACCCGCCTGATGGTAAGCTGTGGCGACGTCTGGCGATTGTGGGTGACTCTAATAGTACACAGGGTACTATAGAGAGTGGCCCTCAACTTGACGACCCAGTAATGTCCGTCTGCAGGCTTCGTTTAAAGAACCCAGGGTTATATGTTGGAGGAAACACGTGCGCAGGCAGGGCGTTCCAAGCCACAATCGTTCGGCAGAGAAACGAACGTTTAAAACGCTAGGTTCTCACGAAGACGGTTTCCACGGTATGAGAGTGAGATCTCTGCCCGGCACGCGTTGTTCGGGATCGGAAGGGAGAGAGTGGGATCAGGTTGAAGAGCTCTTCAGAACACTCACCGTGGTAAATACGGTAGAACGCGGCCAAGGAAGCAGTTGTTCGGCGCTGGGCTAGCGGCTCAAGGCTTCCCGTTACCTCCGGACAGTCTATAATGCGAACAGCGTGTCGCTGCATAGCATCGAGTGCGTCCAGCAAATACTTCGCGGAGCCGTCCCAGAGGTGAGAGCAGTATTCGACGCATGGTCTAATCTGCGTTTTGTACAGCAGACACCTCCGGTGCGGTTTAAAGAATCGCTTTACCTTATTCAGTATTCCTAGTTACCGCGAAGCTAGCCCAATACATCTTACAATGTAGCTTTTGTTATTGAGATTTCGACGAACGTCTATGCCAAGGATGTCTAGATTGTCCTTCATTAGTAATATTGCATTCTGAAGAGTGGGTAGGGGAAGGAAAGGGGATTTTTCGCTGTAAATCCACACGCCTGTGTTTTGTGGGCAGTGAACTCGACCAAGTTCTCGGCACCCCATTGGGAGATACTGTCGATGTCTACTGTTTCGGTCAAGATCAGCCACGAGTTGTCGTCTCTCCTCCTCAATCTCAGATCGCCCCGCCGTCGGACGAACCAAGTAACTCCCGTGCAATGTGCTGTCATCTCCATAGCAATGAATGTTCCCGAGGGATAGCATATCATTGATATGCAGAAGAAAGAGAATTGGTGACAGTACGGACCCTTGCGGTACCCCGGCATTCACTTGCAAGAAGCGGGAAGCCTTGCCATCGCAGAGGACCCGCACTCGGCGCTCGTTTAAAAAGCTGGCAATTCAGCTGCACAGTTGAGGAGGTAGACCATATGCCGGAAGCTTGGAAAGGAGCGAAGCATGCCAGACCCTATCGAAAGCTTTGGCGATGTCCAGGCTAATAGCAAAGGACTCGCAGTACCTTTCCATAGCCTCACCCCATACATGCGTGACGAATGCCAGGAGGTCACCCGTTGATCGTTTTGGCCTGAAGCCGTATCGCCGATCATTGATTAGCGAGTGATCTTCTAAGTACTGCATCAGCTGCTTATTGATATGGAGCTCAAGCACCTTGCAAATGACTGAGGTGACAGCTATGGGTCGATAGTTGCCTGGATCAGATCGATCCCCTTTCTTGGGATCGGCTGTACGTTCGCCTTTTTCCAGATCTCCGGCACGAGCCCTGTAGAGTATGACAGGCGGTACAGACGCGTTAATACTGGAGAAAAATCAAATATCAAAATATCTTTATTCATGTAGGTCACAAAGTAACACTTATGAACACTTATCAAAAAAAGAAAATGCTTCTACATTTACATTTACCGCCAGATTCGTAAGACAATAGGTAGAGCCTGTGAGGAAAGAACCTGGCAAGAAAAACTCACGGCCACTCTTTTTATTCGCCAGTAAATACAATGATTCTGTTACAACAATAAAAAGAGGGCAAGGGCAGTACGTGACCATGTGTGGACCAAGTGAACTCAAAAATTATGAATCTCTGTTATTCACAAAAAAAGTCAAATACTAGTTAAAGGTGCCACATAATCTCAAAGTACCCATACCTTACAATATCATAATAATAATAATTTAGCAATAATAAGTGAGTTTCAGAAATAAAACAACATTTCAAACAGAAGTAGCCCCTATGTAGCTCGAGTGATGAGCAAGCAACTCATGGCCATTTCTCTGTATCGTTTAGATAATCTTTAATAGTATAATATGCCTTTTTTAGGAGGTGTGTCTTAACAGCCACTTTGAATTTATTCAAAGGAAGGTTCATAATGTTTAGAGGAATTTTGTTATAAAAACGCACACCAAATCCTGCAAAGGAGTCATGAACCTTCTGTAAACGATAATACATCCCAACCAATTTATGCTTATTTCTAGTATTTATTGCATTCTGTTTAACGAACATAATATTTGTGATGCAACTGTTAAAATGCCTTTTTCTTTAAATCTTTCTCTAAGAGAAACTCGTGCATTCAGTTTATAAATCGCACGTATAAGTAGCTCGCTTTTGGAGTATAAAAATGATCTCTATATCAACTGCCTTGCCCCACAGTAAAATTCCATACGACATGACACTGTAACAATAGCTAAAATAAACCAGCCTGGCAGTTTCTACATCCGTGAGCTGTCTGACTTTACTAATAGCAAAAGCCGCAGAGCTAAGTTTCCCTGTAGTCTTAAAGAGAACAGCTGTTCTCTTTGAGACTGTCTCCAAAACAACATAAACACTTATTTTCAGAGTGCAAGTAAAGAGAAAGTTTTAAAAAAACACCATAGGTAGCCTAAAAAGCTCTCAACCAAGCGCTCGGTAAAAACGGAGTCGCAGGGATCGATTTGTTTTCATGTATTGTTTTGATTTATCAAAAACGTCAATCATTTAGATGTCAGTGTCAATTGTCAGTCGATCAGTGTTGCACTAACAGTTTAAAAAGGTTGGTTTTTTTGATCATCCGCCATTTTCACATCACATTCACATTTTTCATTTTTTTACGTTTTTATTTGTTGATTTATATACTTGATTTACGAAGACTGGACATTGGCAAATTGCTATAAGCAGAGGCCATAAAATAGAATAGAATTGAATTGACAGTTTAAAAAGACAATTGAACAAGTAATTGATATTCATTCGTCTATGGATATTCGAATGTACTAAATCGGTTATTTGTTCAATAATGTAAGAATAATGGATACCATGGTACGAAATAAGTATTCTTAGTAACCATATATCTAATATGGTTCATAGAACATAAGAATTAAATGTAAGTGATACGATAGGATAAGATAAAGATAGTAGTTAGTCGTTAGTACGAATTGTTTAATTTATGATAGTTTTTATGTAAAAGATGGTAGCCATGTCAGAGGACGAGTGAGCGAATGAACCGTAGCACGGGAATTGTTCCATCATTCATTCGCTCAGAGACGGTTCTTCTTTTTGGTTGCTGGTCAAGCAATGGTGTGTCAATTGATCTTTCTTGCAATTTAAAATAAAAAGTAAAGTCAAAGTATATCGATCGAATAATGTAGTAAAAATGAATTTTATTGTTAAAAGGACCTGCATAAAAAAGGTAACTATTTTTATGCAATTAAATTTGTTGTCTTGGGGAATTCTGAAGGCCACGCGATGGAGGGTTTTCCCAAGACTGATAAATGCTGACAAAAACGTTTTGGTTTGTTTCACAGCAGGTCCTTGGAGAGAGGTAGGTCCTTGGAGAGAGGTAGGTCCTTGGAGAGGATCAGATACTTGTGAAGGACTAAGTCCTATCGAATTACCGGATTGATGCCCGTTAGAAGATTATTTTATTCCAACATGGGAACAAGGTTTGCCGCCGCTCATAGTTTCATTTCGGTTTGTGGAGCGGGCTGCTTCCTCATGTTTTCTTTTACTACACATTCGCCGGATGAGAGCCTGGTGAGAAATACCCAATTTTTTGGTTTATCTGCACGCGACGAGGTTTTCGTACGAATGTACATTGCGTTTGAACCAGACATCTCTTGGCGTCAGGCACCATACTCCTATAATAATAATCCTAAATAATACTAGTGATGATAAGTTAAAGTATGTACTATTCTAAGTAAAGTTTGTAAAGCTAATAATGTATTTTTAGATAGCTTCTGCTAGGTAATTGTGACCACTATGGTCAAAGCTCTTAGATGACGGTGCACCGATTATGATTTTTATTTATTGAACAATAGATACCGGTCTAGACGACTCGCTTTAAGCTGACTGGAATTCAAGTATAGGATTCTAGAGGTAAGCAATTACCAATAAAGTGTCAAATTTAAACTAGAAATGTGTTAATTTCTTGAATTACCACCTGCAGCAGGTATGTCAACAACGGTACGGCCTTTGAACCAATAGTTTGGTGCATCTGTCGGCTGTGTACTATCCAGGTACTTCTTATCTTCCTAAATTTATTGTAGCAACCTAGAGTTAAGAGTAAGGCTCGGTTAAGGGTAGGGCAGCTAGGAGTTGGTCAACTTTGCCCAACGGTATCCCAGTGGCAACTTTGCTCCCCTACACCCCACTGCCCCCCTTACGCCACATTTTACGCTACACCAAGTCAGTACTTAAATTAAGGACCTAAAACAAGGAGAAATCAACAACAATACAGTGGCTCTAACTACTGTAAAAAAAAATTAGGAAAAGGAAAATCCTAAGCAGATAAGTAAAGACGAAGAGAACAACTAGTGTGATTTGTCCTTCGCATCATGGTCCCTATAAGGAGCCACGCATGGAGGCCTACGAACTAATTCACACGAACTCAACTACGGCTATTTGCCAATACTAGTTGAAATAGTAAATGGCCAAAAAAAATAATATAAATAAAAGAAAACACCGAAGTTATCAAGCCTTAGCTTTATGTGTTATTAAATGGGTGCGGCCTAAACTTTTGTTCTCGGCAGCGATCCCTTCAAACTGTCTCACGATGTGCTCCACCTGCTTTCTTTGATGCTCGGAGAGAGAATCAAAATCGTGCAGCTGTCGCACCTCCGAAACATGATCAAACTTATTGGTGTCCGAAGTGGTCCTATTGCACATTGATACAATTTCAGGGGCAATATTGAAAGCTCTCCAGAAGTTAATACCCAGTAGTAGGGCCGTAGTAGCTCCAGGGATAACGTAAAACTTTACAACCTTGGTGTTGTCTTCTACCGTGACCGGTAAAAGCACACGTGACGGGGTAAGACGAACCATTAGCAGTAGTGATTGTATCCAAATCATAAGATACATGAACCTTAATGTTAATGAGTGCACTTAAAATAACATTATTAATAATTGAGATTTCAGAGCCTGAATCTAATAAACCTTTGTAATTAGCTTTATTAATGGTTACGGGTAAAAAGGGGTGAGTATCAAAACCGCCAATCACGTGAACAAGAAAGGGTTTGTCCTTTACAGGGAGCCCGACAGATGTGTTATGCCTTTTGTGGGCGATTAACTTATTTTTATCATTAAAAACGAAATTTGTACGATTGGTAAACGTTCTACTGGAAACTGTGGAACGATTTCCCCGGTTCACACCTACACGTTTTATTGAATTAATATCATTCGGTAGTTGTTGCTTCGTTGAACACTTGGGGCAAGTTAAGGCAGTGACATCTCGTTCACCACATCTATAACAAATCACTATCTTGGGGGCTGTGCATTCCTCAAGTGAATGTCCGTTAATACGACAACGAACGCAAACCTTAATTAATGTATTTTCCACCGCCGCACATGTTACAGACTTATTAGGTTTGTAAGCCAAGTTGCGTGCGAGCATTTTTTCGTGTGGCAGCGGTGGTTTGGTAAACATAACTGCCCTATTCTTTGCATGTTCAAGTAGACGACAATATTTCTTTAGCTCAGACCCAAGTACTGACCTGCTGCAGTGCCAGCTTTGTGGAATAGAAAGGCCTAATATTATAAGTAACTATAGTTAACTTCTCAGCTTCAGTAATAGGAGACCGTAGTCTCGAAAAAGAATTCTGCATTATGCTTAAATAAGTAACGATGCTTCCCTGAGTTCGAGAACGGATTTCCTGTAACAAAAGATGGTCGAAGTCGAAGGGTAGGTATTCGTTGAGCATAAAACTCTTTAGCTGAGCCCAGGACTTGACTTCCGTCTTGATGCCTCGGTACCAGAACAATGCCTCCTCTGTAAATAATTCAGCAGCAGATGCCAATAGCTTTTGGTCTGATATACCCCGCGACAAGCAAATCTCCTGTATACGCTCAATAAATTCGATGACACAACCCTTGCCACTAAACTTCACACCTAACGAATGTACATTTGAATATCGTTCGCAAGTAATCACTGGGCGTGCAGTTGTCTCTGCACCTGTAAGTGTGAACTCACCTTTATTTATGGTTGACGGTGTGTGATCACCTTTATTTATTGTTGATAGAGTGGGGTCACCTTTATTTATACTTGATAGTGTGGGGTCACTCTTACTACGGTCGTCATGTACCATCAAAAGGGTACTGGCACTGGGTACTTCTTCTTGGCTATACTTAAATGTTATAAAGAGTTTATCTCCAGAAGCACAAACCTGTTGCAATCTGCCATCCAGTGTAGTTTTAAGATCGGCCAGAGTTTAATTTGACGGTTGAACCCTACCTAAGCGATGGAACAAATGGTTACCCAACGCCTTTATGCGGTTTAAGTATTTGAGCATAGGGGGCTTAACAGAGCACAAGGCACTCAACTCTGCAATTTTAGTACAAATAGTATTTAACTCTGTTGTTAAGTCCCCCTGGAACTCCACGACCTCATCAGTAGGTAACGTTTTTGCTTACTTTCTAATTTGTGAACGCAGCTTGTCCACTGTAGTTTCAGAGACCTCATCGCGAATAGAGACTTCGTAAATTAGTTCATCTTTATTTAAAAGATGGAATTGGATCAAATCAAATCAAATCAAAATATCTTTATTCGTGTACGTCACAAATTAAATGTGCCACATAATCTCAATCGTCAATGGGTAGCGGTTTTGGCGACAGATTGGTGCAATGGTGTCATGGAGCACCTGGTTTTGTACCCTTCAACGGCCAAGTCACACAACATTAACTATATTAATAAAGAAATCGCAGTAAGGTACCTTAGAATTGGCACGGCTTTGTCTAGATTTCATTACTTTTTAGAGATAAACAAGCAGCTCCATCGAGACTTGGCTAGTTTTTTACAGAATGTTTTTGGTGGGATTTCACTTCTTTTTGTAGAAACGTGGGCTTATTGATTTATTTTATTAGATTTTCTTATTTGACACAGTTTTTTCCTTTTTTTATTTTTATTTTATTATTTAGTTTTTTTATTATTACAAATCTTTCTTTTCTTTTTCTTCCGGTTCTGATTCTTGTACAGTAGCACCAGTTTTTCGTATTGCCCATTCGCGTTCATAATTTATTATTTTAGACGGCTTAGACGGTTTAATTTCTGAAAGATCGGTGCGGGTGGCCTCTCCGGAGATTGTACGGTACCCCCGTATTGTTTTGACGGCCAAGGTTCGCAGTGGTCTGTTAAACAGAGTCGCGTTCACCCTGACCGCCAATCTATCCGCCTATCTATTTATTTATTAGGTTGGGCATGAGTCTCGAAAGCGCGACTGATGCCCCCGTCACTTTGGGGACCAAACTTCGGAAATGTTGTCCGACGTTCCATCAGCTATCAAGTACGATCCCTAGGTACTTCATCGAGGGCTTGATGCCAATGCTAACACCTCCTACAGTTATGCTGGAACCTTCAGGTGGACCGTTCCGAGGTCCGTGAAAACAGAGAACCTCGGACTTGTGCAGGGCCACCTTCAGTCCCAGCCACCGTATCCGACCCACGACTTGAGCAGTAATGTTCGAGTAGAATTAAGTTAATCATTCGACTATTTCTTCTCGTAAACTTGTAAGTATAAGTATAAAAGCCAGTCTAGTCTTATCCAGAGTTTATATGCGTATTAAAAGCAGAAGAGGAGGCATTCGACCAGCAGTGGGACGCTATAGGCTAGATTAAATTAGAAGATGTGTCCCACTACGCTGGATTTTTGCAATGACAGTCGATTTTTTTATGTACCAATATAAGAAGGGGGCATTATCATATCTCTAATTACAACTGAGGCCAGCTGAGGGTTCTTCATCAGATACTTCAGACCTTCGATTTTTGACATGAAATGAAGAGGCCCACCAAGTTGAATATTTTATATAAAGGCGGTATGTCGATCTCTAATACTTTGGTTGTGCTCTTGTGTTTTCTAATCATGGTCATGAGGTACTCCATATCTTCGATTATCCTAGTTTTTATAGTTTTCCCTTTATGTGGCCATTAAACCCTAACTCTGTACCAAATTTCAGCTCTCTGAGTTTATGGGAAGTACTAGTTCTATTCTGATGATCATGAGTGAGTGAGTGTCATAAATGCGAAACTTTGCTTTCGCTTAACTTCGGAAGTAAATGACCTACAGACTTGAAATTTTGGATTTTAAGTATGTGATTATAGCTTACTGGATGACGAAAATTTCTTCGTTCTGGTCTTATCCAGAGGTTCTCAAATAGGGGCCTGAAAATGCGGCGAAATGGTTCCAGTAAAGGATGGTACGGCAGTGTTTGCTTCACACTCGACTTGGCGGGGGCACGGCCGTGCCCCCAGATTTATACATTTTCAAATAAGACCTGTATATGGTACACCTTTCAATAGAACAAACCAAAAATAAAAATAGGGTCAACGTTTGGTCATGGTGACACACATCTATGGTTGTGTAAAACTTAGATTTAATTGTTAAATTACTATTGACAAAAAGTCAAGTCTTAATTTGAGTATGTAGTGAGAACAATATAAAGAAATTTGTATTCAGATAAGTAGTTACTAAATATATTTTTCTTCTTCAAGTATTTTGAAACAGGGTACCAATACTAACAATACAGATTAAGTGTTGTGCATGTATGCAAAACAAAAAGTATGAATTTCACCAAAGGAAACTTGTAGGTTAGACAGGTATAAGCTTAAGTTTAGTATTGTCTAATAACAAACTCACCAAGGAGATTGTATTTGTGTGGTAAACCTATTTTAAAAACAAATTAACACTAATAACACACACCGTGTTTGTATTTCATTGGAAACATACGCGTACACAAGTTTACATAAATTTCTTTAAAAATATTAAATTATCTTTATAGTAATATCGCACTTAGTGCAACCAGTTGGAGTGTGTTTTTCAAAACCTGCTTTTTTGTGTCTTACTGCAAGTTGAAGTGAGTCGCTGAGGGAGCGGGGAAGCAGCTGAGCTGAGTGTTTTGCTAGTGGGGATCTCCTGCCTCACTCTCGCGCGAAGGAGCGACCGTTCTGTCTCTGTCTAATACTGGTTATCGAGTGCGCCTGCACCTAATAACTATGAAGAAATGCGAGGCATGTACGAAGTCGATCAAAGCAAAGGATGACAGCGTGCAATGTTCTTCTTGTAAGATATCTTACCATGTCCTATGGAATGCAATCTGGAATTGCAATGTATCCCTGAACGCTCATCGGAAAATATCGTGTCGTTAGTTAAACAAGTAGGTGCCGCAGTCAACCATAATCTCCAGGATAGTGATGTAGCGTATTGCTCACGCGTAGCTAAATTGAACCCAAGTAATACCCGCCGTCGGTCAATATTGGTCAAATTTAATACACCACGCACCCGTGACTCATACCTAGCAGCAGTAATACAGTTCAATAAATCTAATCCTGACAGCAAATTGAGCACAAGCGCCGTAGGAATGGGAGGGAATACTATTTCCCCCATTTATGTGGTTGAAAACCTATCAGCTGAGAACAGTAACCTCCACGCTGCTGCTCGATTACACGCGAAGGAATGTAAATATAAATTTGTGTGGGTACGCAACGGCCGCATATACTTGCGAAAGATGGAGACTTCTGAGTCTATATGTGTTCGCAGCATTGACGCACTCAAGAAACTAACTTGAACTTTTTGTTTAGTTATAAGGTCTTTTTTTTACTGTCAGATACTTGTGTTTTATAATTTTATTTCATACATTCACTTCAGAATTAAGTGTATATTTTCAGAATGTCAGAGGTCTACGTACGAACTTATTAACATATCTAACAACATAGCCGCCTGCCAATATGATATAATTGTACTTTGTGAGACATGGTTTGATGATGGTATCTATGACTGTGAATTGTTTGATGACAGTTATACAGTTTATCGGCGTGATCGATCGACCAGTCCGTATCAGCAGAACAAAAAGGACGGTGGAGGGGTGGTAATCACCGTTTCCAAAGCACTGCCCTCGGCTAGATTAACCCACTGTGAAAGCATTTGTGAAGACTTATGGGTCTCAATTAACATCTTAGTAGATAACAAACCAAAAAGGGTTGCATTTTGCGGCGCCTACCTCCCCTCCCCGCTACAAAATGTGCAGTTGCAACACTTTATGAGTAATGTGAATCGTGTTCTAGAAACATACTCTGATGTACTTATTTTAGGTGACCTTAACTTGTACAATATACACTGGGTTCCAGAGTCAGTTGGTTCCTCGCTTTATGGCACCTTACGTGAGGCGTGTACTATGTCCCAGTCATTTTTGGATTTTATCACTTTGAACAATCTAAAACAGTATAATAATGTAACAAATGATAAAAACAGAAGCCTTTGTCTGGCCTTGTCTAACATTTTATGTATCAATAGTCTAAAAAGTGCATCACCCATAAGCAAGTTAGATTCACACCATCCTCCTTTTGAATTTAACTTATTGATGCCAAAGCCCCCCGTCTCACTCGTAAAAAATGAAAAAATGAAGTCGAACTTTCACAAAGCTGATTATGATAGTATTATCAATCATTTGAATCAAATCACGTGGAGTCAGGAGCTGCCTTGTGACATGTATGTGGATGATTTGGTACAACATTTCTATAGTCTAGTCAACGCAGCCATTAAAAAATTTGTCCCAATGACCAAACCAATCTCAGACAAATTCCCCATTTGGTTTACACCTGAATTGAAGCGACTATTAAAAGAAAGAAACAAATATCGGACTCGTTACAACAAATATAAAAATCCGTTAGATAATGTATCTTGCCAATTATTGAAAAAAAGGTGTCTAAAATTAACTACTCAATGCTATAATAACTATATATCAAACATAGAATCAATGATAACATCGGACCCCAAATACTTTTGGACATTCATTAAGCAAAAACGTCGTAATAGCAGCTCTTACCCAACCTCTATGATACATGATGGTAACACTGCAAACAATGGTACTGACATATGCAATATGCTCGCATCTTATTTCTCCTCTGTTTATGGGTTTTCTGCGCCTGTTGCCGGGTGTGAAGATGACATCGCTGCCGCATCTGCATGCGAACCTTCTAATGTTCTTGCATCAGTCTCATTTACAATCAATCACGTAGAAAATTCTCTGAAAAGACTAAACAAGCACAAAGGTGCTGGAGCTGACGGCATACCGTCCTTGTTTATACATAAATGTGCAAAAGAACTTGCACCTCCACTGACGATCATTTATAATAAATCATTGGCAAGTGGTATCTTTCCGTCTGCCTGGAAGGAGGCACTAATTGTACCGATACACAAGACTGGAGATACAACGTTGGCTGAAAATTACAGACCAATCTCAATATTGTCTGTCTTTGGAAAGGTTTTTGAATCCTTGTTATGTCCCGTAATATCATCAATTGCTAAGCACTACCTGACACCATTCCAACATGGTTTTGTGAAATCTCGCTCCACTTCTACTAACCTGGTGTCATTTGTCTCGGATCTCTCCGAACTAATTGACAGTCGGACGCCTGTTGACGTCATTTATACTGATTTCAGTAAGGCGTTCGATAAGGTTAATCATTTTATCCTTATCGAAAAGCTCGGCAGAGTCGGTATTGCCGGAAACCTTCTGGACTGGTGTGCTTCTTATTTAAATAATCGTAAATCTAGTGTTGTGTGTGAGGGTTACATTTCTAATTCCTTTTCCACCCCCACTGGTGTCCCTCAAGGCTCTCACTTAGGTCCGATTTTCTTTAATATATTCGTTAATGACATTACCTCTTGCTTTATACACTCAAAAGTTTACATGTACGCCGACGACCTAAAATTTTCCAAACCTATTTCCTCGGTTAACGATTCAAGACTTCTACAAGAAGACCTAAACCGACTCTCGCAATGGTGCACTAAAAACCACATGACGCTAAATATTAATAAATGTAATTACATCCAATTCACTAGAAATACGCGATTTGAGAGTGATACTGGATAAGCAGTTGAGTTTCATTCCTCACATCAACAATGTTACTTCTAAAGGTTTCCGTATGTTGGGGTTTGTGCTCAGAAACTGCAAAAACTTTAAGAAAGAATCAAC
Organism: Nudaria mundana; assembly: GCA_963556515.1. Lineage (NCBI taxonomy): Eukaryota > Metazoa > Arthropoda > Insecta > Lepidoptera > Erebidae > Nudaria > Nudaria mundana. Next base: position 8,418,924 of record OY748293.1, read on the forward strand.
TAAGATTAGCCTATTTAATACTTTAGTGAGATCGAGGCTTGAATACTGTAGTCAAGTCTGGTCTCCTCATTACGAAGTCCACATAAATGCACTTGAGCGGGTTCAGAAACGATTTTTGTACCATCTAACCTTCCACCACCATAACGCAAGGACTTTGACTTCGTACAGGGAACGATTGAATCATTTCAGGCTGCGCAGTCTTAAGGTTCGGAGGCAACTATTAGACCAAATATTCCTATATAAGGTGGCGAATGGGGTTCATGATTGCCCGTGTCTCCTCCAAAAAATAAAATTTAGTACCCCGAAAAAACTTCCGCGTTTATTTATCCCCAAGAAAGCAAGAAGTAATCTGGGACTCCACTCGCCTATGAACCGACTTCAACACCATTATAACAGTATCTATAAGGGGCGCGCTTTGGACATCTTTGGGCAAACGTTAGTTAAATTTAAATTCCTCATCCTAAACCCATCCCACAATTTACTAGTTACTCACTTACCTAATATAGTTTAGTTTTTCAATGTCTCACAAATTATTGTACCTACTTAAATTTTTTGTTTTACATATCTATATCTATAATCTGCTTCTCATTGCATGCCGTGGCAGCTTGTAATTGAGGTAGCACCAAACGCATGACACTTTAATTTAAGATGATTATGTAATGTCTTGGTGTATATCTTGTAAGCTGTTCTAAATAAATAAATAAATAAAAAATAAATAAATAATATGTATTTGTACCGTTACCGACCAACCTTTTACTAAGCAATGATTAGTGACAAGGAAAATATTCGCACAAACCAACAAACCGATTGTTCGAGCGCCAAGTAATGTTTTTAATTTTGGAAGTTAGGGTGTTTAACGATGGAAATAAAATATTCACTTGAGCCACTATATTATTTATTGCAAAAACCCTTAAGACAATATAGGGAAACTGAGGGTTCCCCCTCAGTAAGGGTTTAATCTACTTTTACCCTAGGATACAATTAAAGTCTATCCTAGATACTCTGTTATCCTTTAATACAGGGTATTAGGTTGGTGTGCTTGGTCGGTAACAATAGATTTATGTTTAGGGAGATACTGTGGTAATTAAGTGTAAGATTTTCCAGAATACCCGGTGAGATCCGCCCGGCCTGCAGGCCGACAGGCACCGTCTCTCTTCCGGTCCCTATCCACCATAGGCAGAAGGAAACTGGCTTAGCACCCCAGGCAGTAGGTTATTACCGTACACCTCCTGGAATAGGAGTTAAAAACTTATTCCATGCATTATGGCCATTGTATAAACGCCTACCACGTTGTACATATTATATACACTTACCTTTTGGAGGCGAAGATCCAAGCTTCACCCAATCAGAAAAATCAGATATATGTAACAGTATGCTTACGTATCGTGCAGGTCGGTCCCTAGTTAATCCTGGCAAAATCAGGCAAAGATTCCTGCTTAAAATTGGTAAGACAACATCAGACGCGACACGTGCACACTCAAAACCTGAAATCAACGAGAAATCATTCTGTCAAATTATACAGCATACACGCTAACAGATGCCAGTAACAAAAAAACTTTCGTCAAAACTCACCAAACGTTGAAATATTAATTAATTAACATTTACAGTTAATATTATATAAATTATGCGGAAACAGTCCGCTTGTAAAAATGGCAGTCTAGAAGCAAGGCCCATCTCACCCGGAACCAATCACAAGCCACCTGACGAGATCCGGTGTTGCCAATATATTATCCCAATTTCAACTGGAATTTATACGGTAAAATGGAATATCGACAACACAGTTAGTGGCCATCAAATTGGCCTATTTATTATTATTAGACGGGAAACGAAATGTCCTTAAAAATAAAACTATTCCAAACCGGTTCCACACGAATTTATACTATTTATAGAAAAAACCTAAAAGCAGTTGGGCAGCAGAACTGGTAAAAAGCAGCCGAATAATATCCAATGCGGCTCCATCAGGCAACACTGCCCGAACCTCCGCGTTGCGGCCCGTTTTACGCAGCAAACGGTGGAAATATTCTCGAGACATTATGAACAAAAAATACAACATTACACTACAAAGCAGCCCTGGCTCCACGGGACGGACGCAAGCTGGCGTGCACCACACAGTGATTGGAAGCACCCAGTGGGGCGCGTACCGACACACTGTACTGGGCTGGGCGACTCGTCAGCAGTAGATCCAGCAAGGCGGGCGTGTGGTCTGACCTGTCAGGTATCCGGGTGATCCCCTGTACCACCTGGGTCAGCCTGTGGGAGAGAGCGAATGCATGGGAGGTTCGTCCCGCATGATCGGTCCTAAAAGACCCCAGTCACTCAACGTGATGACCGTTAAAGTCCCCTAGGAAAACCAGATCAGCGTTCGGGAACCGCACCTGCACATCGTCAGCCATCTCGTTGAGGCATTCGAAAAGCCTTGTTGTCCTTGTTGTGTGATGGAGTAGGTGGGGTTCTCTAGACAGCGCAACCGGCGATAGCAAACATCCGCCATAACGAACACGCACACTCCGGCTTTGTCGCGGAATTGTTCCTACATGACATAGCCCGGGTAACAGAGGTAAGACGTGTAATCAGGGCGGCGTATCTGTGTCTCCATTAGGAACATCACAGAAGGCCGTGCCGTCTATAGGTGATGGTCAAAGTATCAAGGTTCGCATGGAGTCCGCGGATATTCGTGAACTCCACCTCAAAGGAAGTCAAATTTGTGGGGTTTCTAGGGGCCGCTGTGTGCCGTCTATTAGTTTGTTGCACTGTCATGGTAAGATATGGGGAAGCGTGAAGACAGGGCGATATTTGGCGCCGCAGTAAGTGACAAAGTGCAGAGGCTAGCTTCGTCTAGAACCGTGTGGTTAGGTCGGAGCCGACCCGCCGGATGGAAGGGCTCCCAAACCCCAGGGGGTTGATCCCAGGCGGGCCCCATGACTATGTTGCGGGCGGCCGCGACAACGCCGTTGCTAAGGGTCTCCCTGGCCGGCGAATCGTCCCACACCACCCACACTAGACTCCGCTTCGCCCCCACTGGACCCCATGCCTGCCGCACCATACATCGCCCCGGGCCCGGCAGTGCAGGTACTGAACCCCTAACGCAACCCAGCCTGGGCTGCGTTACTAGGGGGGCTTTAGTACAGCTGCACGGTGGTACCCCCCCGGACCAACACTGTTGTACCACCTGGAATCCACGTAGGGGCCGAAGCCACCACAAGGGTACCGTAATCTACGAACCTCGTCCGTTTATCAGCAGGTGCGCTAGCAGGTGAAATCACTGGGGCCCGATAGATGTAAGAAGGTCCCCTTTGCACCCAACGGATTGGACATTACGAAACTAAAAGGATTCCGAGATTTTTACCACGCAACCCTAAAAATAAGGTAGTTTAATAGTAATTAAAAGAATCACAGATATTGATTTTGCTTTATACTTTACCAGATGACAAACACAAAAACTTTCCTCAAGAACCATTTTGTCCATGGGCGAATACCGCATAAAAATCCATTGCGTAGTTTGGAAGATCTAAACTATCCGTATGTATACGAATAGAAGCGACTTTGTTTTATACTAAATATGTAGTGATAGTGATTTCAACTATGATACCACTTGCAGGGACCAATTTAATCTCTAATAGGTTGAAAGTTAAATAGCACTTACCAAGTATTAATAACTTGTTTACTCAACAGTACCGTTTGTTCAATTCAGAAAAAACTAAGGTAATTTCACATAAATATATCGTATGATGACCTGCTTACTGATTTCGTGATCAAAGTAATTTATTTCCTATGTTTCAGAAAAATACACCTGAAATCACTGACATGAATGATTAGTTGAAAAAAAACTCTATCGGTATAAATATACCTAATTTTTACCATTCCTTGGGTAACCTATGCGGGTGCTTATTGTGATACTAAAGAGAACTTACTCTTTCGGTACCTTTGACTTGAAACCTTCTGACCCGTCAGGGCTGATCTCTATCTAGAGACAATCACGTTTGCCTTTTGTAAGATTATTTTCAATGCGGCTTTAGACATTCATCATAGTAAAGAGCTTACTGATACTATAGGCCAAAGACTTGGCTGGAATTCCTCTCACGCCATACTTGTAACCAATTAGTTATTCTTAGCTTACTTACCCATAGGTAGTCAGTTTTTCTTCTAGGTAAGTTCAAATGTATTGTCTGTTTTCATGATGTTGTATTAAGTAAGGTTTACCAGAGAATATAATTAGAGCTTGCAATTCCTGAGCGTAAATATTTCTTTCTAACGGAGAAATAGTCAAATTTCAAAATAGTCAAATTTAGTTGCATTATTATTCATTTTTTGGGGCTTGATCATCAAATATATATCAATAAACCTATTGCCGTTTACAGAATCGTAAAATATGGTTTGGTTGTAGAGATATTCCTTTTTTTCTACGAGATGGTAAGACAGCGTCACGATGTCATCACCCGCCCGCCACCCGCCCGTGCTCCCATTTTTTTTTTAAGTTTAAAGCGCTGTTTGAAAGGTTAAAAACTATTCAAGCGGAACCCAACATGCAGTAATTATCTTTACGTAAACCGTAGCCTAATGGGCAAAATATCTTTGCTTGTGATTCAGTATATTTCATATTCTCTCAAAGATCGTTTGTTACTGAAGTCAAACTAAAAGTACAAATCTAATCGCTATGGTATATGCATAGTAAGTGGATTTTTAACCTAAACTGAATACAATCTAGGTCATGTCAATATTCAAAGTCAATTATCTCTAGAGGCTCAATTCATCTTCAACTGCACGCGGTGCACCTGCAACAAGCTGACGAGGCTCTGCCAAGATTAAAACGTGGGTGAATATATGATTTACTGGTGAAATATGGGGGTAATGGAGGTCTCTGACTACCACCTCGTAGATAAAATTGTGGTTTTGTGTACGTAGGTATGTGTGCATACAATTATCTATTTATACACGAAGATGTAGGACTTTTTAAGCCTCATACACATTTTGTGTATAAGACCCAAAAAATGTAACCCAATATCTGTAAGCATCAGACCTTCGTTTTACAGATTTGTGGTTCTGTTATTATTACAATCAGATGATGGCCGTCAATCAGCTAGTAAATTAACACAACGTTATTTATATATAACTTTGAAAAATCACTTTGAATATGAATATTATGTGAATGCACTCTCTTGAAGAGGAACAGAATATTATCATTTATCTACTCTCATGTCCAAAAGTTCGAATTATGATTTCAAAATTTAGGCTTTGCTAAATTAGAATGTTATTTTTCGAAACAGATTTTCTATGAGGTTTTCTGCAAATCAAAAAATTACTTTTTAAACAAATCTCTCCAAATCTGTTTGGAAAAATAATCTTTTAAATCATTATGGTAGAGTTGGAGAAAATCCTACTTGCAATAAAAGACTAAAAGTCTTTCGACCATACAGCTGATTACCGCCTAATTGAGTTTTTCCGTCGTATTATCGATTACTTCTTCAAATTAGTGTTTTTCAAAATGGAATAAAGTAGATTTTGAAACTACATATAACTAGGTGTTAGATCACCAGTGAAACCAACTCGTTTTCTATGCAACAGTTTCATAAAGGACTATTTTTACACCGAACCATTAATTTCAAAAATTATAACGTTACGTTACGTTAGCTATTTTATAATTAATTGGAATTTTTTACAGTCTTCTGATGGGTGCAGTAATGATAGGAACATTTTTATGGTGCATCAAATACTACACCGTTCCTCGTACTGTTCCAAAAAGGTTTACTACACAAAAACCAACTCAGACCACGAAATACCAAAGAAAACCAGGTAAACATGGAAGTAGCAAGAAACCTTTTAAGCAACCTACTAAAACACCTCTCAGTTCTCCCGTGAAAAACCCTAATTTAATTAATAATCCTGTTGAGGATGCGTACGTTGGTAATGGATGGTGGTCATCCAACTTATATTTTGGATGGGAGCCAAATTCCTATGCTGGATTGAAATGGGGTACTGGTGCAAGTCTGGGCAGTCCATTTGGATCTCTTAATTACGGAGGTTTTGAGGGTGGAGTTGGTCAGTTTGGAAATGGTCAGGACGGAGATGGTGGAAAGCCAGAAAAAGGGTCAAAACCTGGAAAACCTAAAGATGAATCCGCAAATTGGTTGAAAGATTTTCAACAGTTATTTGTTGAAGGAAATAAAGCTGGAACTAAAAAAGACAATGCGGTTGGTGCCTGGGTGTTTGCTACAACTACTGTTCATGGGGATTTGTCAAGTACTACTACCGAAGGATTTGATGATGGAGTTTACGTTCCTGTTCCCAAGGATCATTTGAAACCTCCACCTGGTGGCTGGGGAGTTGATTATGATCCTAATACTTATTTTGCAGGTTAATTATTTCTGTGCAATTGGTCATAGATTTATCATGCATTATTTTTATCTTTATAAATATACTTACACTTTTCATAATGTTTCCTTTTTTTGCAACCTGACTTACTTAACAAAGTATGCCAGGCCACTGATTTATTAAAGAAAGGATGTTGGTGTGGGCACAGACTAGGAAATGTGTGACTAGGAAGTGTGATACATTCCAAGTAACACAATTAGACCATTCCCGAGAGTTCCCGCTCCCGTCTTGATGAGTTTTGCTATTATAGTTTTATGGCTAATTTGTCTTCACGTCGCATTCAGGAACTGTTCAATAGTTCCAAAATATTTATTTTATTTTAAGAACTTTAAAATGTTTTAAGTTAAAATGTTGACATTTTAACGACTAAAAAGCTAAAATTATGTAAACGTTGAGTGTTAAAAATAGTCCACCTACCAAAATGGTGTAACTCTTTGAATGGCATAATTTTGCTGACCGCGAAAATGGCGTAATCCCCAAATACATCAAAAATGCCCTCTTTTATTAGACTTACACTAAAAAACCGGCTAAGTGCGTGTCGAGCCCAGAAGCTCGAGATCAGAAGAGAAGTGGCTTTCACAACCCGGGTGTATTACAGACAGTGGGATTGTGTGTTCCTGATGAGTACGTGAGACGTCGGCGGCGGCCGCCATGGCGCATGTGCCGCACGCGCACTTCAACCTGCTTCAGCACGCGCCCCTGACACTAAAAACCATCTTAACAACCTCTAAATGATTTACTAAACCTATCTAATGATACCCCACACGATGGAGTAGACGGGAGAAAAAATTATCATTTCCACTTTACGTGTAGGGGAGGGTACACCAAAAAAATAATTTTCGAATCGAATTTTATTTCAGTACTTTGTTGTTACATGCAAAGTGTCATGTTTCTAGCACTAACCGTTTGGGTGGAAAGTCGCGGACAGACGGACGGGGGCTGGGGCGGGTGGGTTTTTGAGGGGCTCGCATTCAAAAAACGTGATCTTTCTGCTATTTTCGTAAGGAATCCTTTTTGCGCGAGTCCGACTCGCACTTCGCCGGATTTTGTTAAACACACGATATCTAACTGTTCTATTAGTCCATTGAAATGTTACATGAGCTTTGCAATTTTTAGAGGACGCAATTTTATTTTGGTCAACAGAAGCTTAACCTCAAGTTTGTGGGGTCGCCACCCTTGTCCCCCGGTCATCATCTTGGAAATCTTGGAAATAGGGAATACTTTTTTCGCGATATCTCGGAAAATATGCGTCTTACAAAAAATTTGTAGTCATAATTTGTAGCAAATTGTTTTGCATACAAATATGTTTATAAAACTTTTTGCCCTAAATTAAAAATTATAGAAGTTATAAGCAAAAAATTGAATTTTTTTATGCACTTGTCATTTAATGAATAAGAGAGGCTTTAGACTATTCGTAAATAGATGTCTTGTAGGTGAATAAACTGAATTACGTACCTACTATTCGAGTTTCATTATAATAGTATCCATAGAAATTTATATTCTATGTCTCACATAACAAAGCTTTATACTAGTCAGGAGGCCAGACATACATCACGTCTATATCCCACAAGGTGTAGGCAGAGGTGTACCTCACACCCACACTTGTCTTAGTACCTAATCTTGTTGGTGGTGAACTACCATCAACATAATTGAGCGGACCGAAGCGAAGCTCTATCTTAGACGACAAGTGTAAATCGTTTGTGTGCCAACTCCTCCGAAACGGCTCGACCGATTTTAACCAAATTTGGCATGCTGGTCGACATCATACCCGGGAGTGCATATCTCTGTAATCATGAAAATAGAGCATAAAAAAATTAAGAAAATTTACTCGGCTCAACATTTGCAATTAGTAGCATGCATTGCATACCTAGTAATTAGTATACTTACATTATGTAACTACGTTACATAAATCCCTAAGCAGATCCTAGGTACACCACCAACATAATAACTAATATACTCACACTATATATTATGTAACTTTGTTACACAACTCCCTAATAGTCCTGATACCTACATCAATAGGATGACTATACTGAAAACTATTCTCTAAAGATAGCTTTGTGATCGTATAATCGTATGTCTAATCATGATGATTATTGCTCCGATATCAACTGCCAGAGGAATACTATTAGGTACATGTAGGTACCCCTAAGCAATGAAACACTAAAGTCAAGATATGATTGTATTTATTCGTAATCCGCCCATTCGATTACCACATATCCCGAGAAGAAGGGCAAGAAACTCGGTAGGGTCATATTATAATATCTTACAAGTATTTAAACATAGTAACAATACACTTATCTTAGTATAGTGTTCGATCCTGGTTTATATTTATGGGATAATAAATGATATATACTGGATAAGGTGTGTGTACTTATTTATTTCATCTAGTCTGTATATGGTAAGTACCCTTTATATATTATATAGACCTTGTAACCCGCGTCCTGCAGAGATACCAACCGGGCAGGAATCACTGCGGGTCGCAGGCGTCAAAACTGCTTCGGTGGCGTAGTCGGTAGTGCATCTGCTTTCGACGCCGGAGTCTCGGGTTCGATTCCCGGTCGGGACAAACTTTGTGTGAAGATAGATACGTTTGTGCCGAAGTCTGGGTGTTTCCTATGTATAATATGTATGTATTTACAAAAAAAAATGTATATAAGTATTTATATCAGTTTATCTAGTACTCATATCACAAGCTCTGCTTAGTTTGAGACTAGATGGCGTTGTGTAAATTGTCCTAACATATTTATTTATCTATTTATTTATTTTAACACGCCTGTGCGATTTTCCCACCTCTTCCCAACATGCGCCATGTGCAAACCCGTAAAACTAGAACAAGGGAACTTTCACTTTAGCACGTGTCACCCGCGAGATGCCAAAACTCGCCATACTGGGAACCCCAAATACATACCTTACGTAGCACGCCACAGCCGCCCACAGTCCTCATCGGCTGCCCCTCAACTAGAGGTTACATCCTAAACTCGGGAAAATAAACTTTGGGCCACGAATGACCGACACCGCTGCGCGTGTCAGCTTGCCAGTATTCAAACGGTTTCTTGATTTGACAGACGGCTCTTCAGCTATCTGTGAAATTCTACCAAAATGTACCCAAAATTCTACCACGTTACAGATAGTCCCGCATAGAAGAACTAGTTATTCCTAACTAGCTCCAGGTTTATGATGTATGGTGCTAGCGTTTGGGAGCCTGCAGTAGACAGAAAACGCGTGATTAAGCAGTTCAGCGTGGTATCGCGCAACAAATCTCAAAAGCCTACCGCACTGTGTCACTGAACTCGGCGCTGCCGCTGGCGCTGGCTGGGTTTCTCCCCCTTGATCTCAGGGTCAGGGAGGTTGCATCCCTGTACCGGGCCAAGAGGGGGGAGCAGCTGCCCGCCATTCTATGCGACCGAGAAGTAGAGAAGATGTCTTAAGCTCTCCAAGCCCCGCATCCATCTGAGAGGAGAGAGATAGGATTTATCGGTCTGGTGGACCAGGAGCAGCTTGATGCCAGCGGTGAGTATGACATGCGCATATTCACCGATGGCAGCAAGATAGACGGGGGGGTCGGCGCCGCTCTATCCATTTGGCAGGGCGACGCGTAGACCAAGACCCTCAAGTTGAAACTCGCGGATTACTGCACAGTATACCAGGCCGAACTTCTGGCAATTTGCCGGGCAACCCGAGAAGCGGTCAAATCGGGGGTGGCATCGTGCGGTATCTACAGCGATTCCATGGCAGCCCTTCAATCGGTCCAGAATCCACTTGCGGTTGAGACTAGACAGAACCTTACAACATTATCTGGCCGAGAACAAGTTGCAAACTTGTTCTGGATAAATGCCCATGTTGGATTGGTAGGTAACGAGCGAGCGGATGTTCTGGCCAAAGCGGCTGCCACCTACCGCAAGAAGAAGCCTGACTACGATCTGTGTCCGGTCTCATTCGTCAGGCGATGCTTACGCGGGGCAACGCTTGACGAATGGAACCACAGATATACCACCGGTACTACTGCAGGTATCACCAGGACGTTCCTACCGGACGCGCTGGCGGCATATAGGGTAATGCGGAAAATCAGCATCGCCCGAATCACCACGCAGGACATGACTGGGCATGGGAGATTCACCCAATATTTGAATCGTTTCAGGTGCATGGAGAGTCCCGCATGCGTCTGTGACCCGGATGCTGATGAGACTGTGCCACATATATTGTTCTGCTGTCCAATCTTCGCACGTGAGCGCTACAACCTGGAACAGGAAACGGATTGTGTGGTGACTGTGGCAGGTCTTGCAAAGTTGGTGGAAAATAAACACAGACATCGGTTCCTGGAGTATTGCAACAAATTGGCAGCAATAGTGATAGAGTGGATCAAAATTTAAGAAATAAAATGTATGCTTTCATAATATTATGAAATATTCAATGTAAAGCATTACACATAAATAGCAGGACAATACACAGGACAAGACAATATACACATAGTATACACATAACACGACAGAGACAAAATAAGTAATTAAATACGACTTAAGTACTGCAGCTGAGGATCTATTTACCAGTGAGAAAAAGGTTAAGAAGTGTAATATTAACATAATATGCACAAAATTGTAAAATATAGCAACGCATTGTAGAGAACCCTTATAATATGCAGAATGATACAATAAAGCTTAAACTAGTGAAGTAAGAAATAAGATATTTATAGAAACCCGATAGTAATAAGAGAAAATAAATAACTAGAGATAAGATAGCGATAGGGAACTTGTATTATGTAAATCACAGTGGTGTATTTGCCTAGTCTCTGGTTTCCTCCCAATATATGGCATCATCAAAGGTATTCACTTTCTCACTACACGCTACATATCATTTTCTAATTAATATTCCTGAGATTATTCAAAATAGAGATTCCTTTGAAGATGCCATATATTGGGCGAAACCGGTAAGGATTTTAAATAATAATGAAAATTGTGGAATATATTAGTGAGTTTATTCAGAATGTATTATTATGTCCACCAAGTGCCGACAATCGAAAGCATAAATATTGGATAGAATCAGGCGTTACCTGGCGAAAATCCATGACAAAGTAATGGTAAGTAAGATGTTCAAACTTTTCAAAATAATTGCATCATTCTCGCAAAAAATATGACATTAAAACAAGGCTGTTCGCTCTGAGACAGTCTTGAGAATGCCTCGTTTAGAGGTGAAACATTTGTCGACGTTTTAATGTCTTATATTTTTTGCGAAACCAGTTTCGTTTCCGTCGGGGACGCTCCACCGTGAACGCGATCATCGTGTGAAGAGCCTGACGGAGGAAGCTGTCTCGCAGGGCAGGGTGGCGGTGGCAGTGTCTCTTGACATCGCCAACGCTTTCAACACCTTGCCTTGGAGCTGCGTTAGGGGGGCGCTCGTGTATTACGAAACGCCAATCTACTTCCGTCGAATTGTCGGGGCTTACCTTTCGGAGAGGGCCATAGCTTACCCTAGCTGGCTCGGGCCAGCTCGGCGTGATGTGTCGTGCAGTGTTCCGCAGGGGTCGGTAATGGGACCGCTTCTGTGGAACATCGGCTACGACTTGGTGCTGCGGCGTGCGTTGCCTGAAGGCGTCGGTGTGACGTGCTACGCCGACGATACCCTCGTCACGGCACGGGGTGCAATGCATCAGGAGGCAGCACTCAAGGTCACGACGGGTGTGGCTCGGGTGTCGTGGTTCGTATACGGCGACTGGGACAGGAGGTGGCACAAGTCCGAGGTTCTCTGTTTTCACGTACCTCGAAACGGTCCACCTGAAGGTTCCAGCATAAATGTAGGAGGCGTTAGCATCGGCATCAAGCCCTCTATGAAGTACCTAGGGATGGTACTTGATAGCCGATGGAACTTCGGACCACATTTCCGAAGTTTGGTCCCCAAAGTGACGGGGGCATCAGTCGCGCTTTCGCGACTTATACCCAAAGCCTTCTGCAGGAGACTGTACCTGGGGATCGTGCGGAGTATGGCTTTATACGGGGGTGAACGCGACTCTGTTAAACAGACCTCTGCGAACCTTGGCCGTCAAAACCATACGGGGGCACCCCACGATCTTCGGAGAGGCTGCATGTCCCCTAGCCGGGACCCCTCTATGGGACCTGGAAGCGAGAGCCCTTGCGTAATTGTTTCACTGGCACAAGGAGGCGCTGGAGAGGGACCACAGGCCTGCGACTCGAGAAATTGAGGACCGGCGGTCCCAACTCCGCCGGGATCTCATGGAGAATTGGGGGGTGTGAAAAAGTGGGGAACCACCGTCATCGCGGCGGTGAGACCGATCATGGACGAGTGGCTGCAGAGGCGGCATGGTGACCTCACGTATCGTGCGACGCAGATCGTTACCGGGCATGGATGCTTCGGTAGCTATCTGTTTCGCATCCATCGTGAGGTCACACCCCGGTGTCAACACTGCAAGGTTTCCGACGACGACACCGCACACCACACGTTGGTGGAGTGCTCAGCGTGGGCGAGTCAGCACCGGGATCTCGTAGTGGGTCTGGGCGTGGATATCCTCTCGCTGGAAACCATGCTCCAAGCCATGGTCTCTAGCGCGAGTAGGTGGAACGCGGCCGTGTCCTTCTGCGCTAAGAAGGCGGCCGGGAGGGAGAGGGAGCGTACCCTCCCCGCTGAGTTCCGCAGTCAGCGGTCAGGGCGCAGCAGACTCATTTACGCCCAGGACCATCGACCTCCATGATCGGGGCCTGAGGACAACGGGATAGCCACCCGCCGGCCTTAAAAAAGCAGGCTAGAAGGGTCGCGTGTTGCGGGGCCAGATTCACTCACCGACGCGGGATAAAACCCAACCCCAACGACGCGGGATTTTCATTCCTACCAAACCCCCGAAGAAACCTAACATAGGTGTTCAAAGTCCACCGGGCGTCCACTGGAATACTATACCTTCGGGTGTCACCAGAGACCCCGCAGCAATGGACATGGGAGCGGCCGCGCTCGCGCGGAATGAAAAATAAAATAATAATAATGGCAGAAAGTTATATGATCATATTTGTAGGCAAAATAATTTGCTACAAATTATGACTACAAATTTTTTGTAAGACGCATAGTTTCCGAGATATCGCGAAAAAGTGTTTTCACCCCTATTTCCAAGATGGCGGCCGGGGGACAAGGGTGGTGACCCCACAAACTTGAGATTAAGCTTCTATTGACTAAACTTATTCTAGGTAAGAGGTTGGTCAAAAGTTATCATAGCATATATAAAATACCATCAGAAATTTTAAGATCTTTCTGTTTTAATGATATTAGACAGTTTAGTTCTGCTTTTGTACACATGTCCCAAAACTAAAATTGTGTCCTCTAAAAAATGCAATATTCGGTCCTTAAATTGTAACATTTCAATGGACTATATAACGGTATCCAAATTTAAGAAGAAACGCGGGTTGTTCCTTATTTGGGTAGAAGTTTACTGTTTATACATTGCCCAATTCGGGGCAGTCATATTGTGACGGCAATAATCCACTGTCGTATCTTGTGTCACTTGTTTGTTTCATTACATACCGCCCTGAAAGAGGACACAAATATGTAAATAAACAAAATAAAATATGCACAATATTTGGTATGATTTGTATATCAGTTGAAAGACATTGGTGCTGCTTGAATCTTACTAGATCGTCTGGGTGACAATGGTAGTGGCTGGATTGTGAGTGTTCTATTTTATAAACTAGGTCGCCTCAGTCGCGATACGTACCGTTATGCTGAAGCATATAATTGAGCGAAGCGAGTTTAAATTCAAAATTCTGGCATCGTAATAACCTGGGTAATTCTGTAAGCTATTGATGAGTGCAAGAAAATCCGAAATCGGCCGAGTATTCGTCGAGAAACAATTTAACATAAATCGTTTGAAAAATAATTTGAGTCACCCGTTGAGAGCTCCGCTCGCTTTCGACTCGCTTTGCTCAATAATATTGCTGTTTAATACTCATGCTAAATTATAAACAGGTTCTTAACATTAATGTTTCGGTTGGTTAACTGCAATAGGCATATTGAACCAACAAAATGTCTGGCAGAATATGGGCATAATGGTTCTTCCCATAAGTCTTCTTCTTCGGAGAAACAGCCTGATTCAATGTAGATGTGCTAATATCAAATTATTTCGAACATTTTTTCAACAATGGACGCGGTTTAGTCGATACCAAGTATAAATAGTCCTAAGAACTACCGCAGTGCCTTGACGATGATGACATAGTAAAACTACAGTTAGTAGTTTTGTTGATGATTTGATTTCGTTCAATATTAATTTATCGGTTTATTTTCATTTGTAATTTGGTTACAGTGCCCTTTTATCTGCTGCAATTATGATGAGCGTCTTCATGACAGGATTTTACCTTGTGCAGTTGGATGCCAATAACAACGACATTCCTATTACCAACCTAACAGGACTAGGATGAGAATCATTTTATTGTTATTATTTAGTTTAGTTGTGTACATTATTATTTTACTACAAATACGTAGTTGCACTGAATAAAGAACATTGAACTCCACCATAGTTCGCAATGTACCGAATATTAAATGTGTTTCAAATACAATAGATAAGCTAACTAAAGTTTTCCTAAAATTCTATACTCACACAAAGCATCCACCCATGTCCAACCGACCTATCATGGGTATGAACTGCAAATAGCAAAACTGTGTGAGACGATGTGATACCTACGTAGGATTCATAAAAAAGTACAGAAATACAAACAAAAATACAGAAACAAGTTTATCATTAGTATGAGTACTTACAATTGGCAGCCCTATCACCAAGGGTGTGATCTCTTACAGGCAAACCCTAGGATGGACATAAGTAGATAGAAGTAAAATGAAAAAGCGGATAGCTATTTGGCGTATGTAGTAAACAAGTTCCGTCCCGAGCGTGATGGAAACAAGCCAAGGAAGCAAGCGCCTCTTTCGACTAGCCGGTAGCCTTTTTTTTTTAATTCCGCGGCCGCTCTAACATCCGTTGCCGGGCGTCTCTGGTTACTAGCAGAGGGTATGTCCAGTGGCGCCCGGCGGTAGACTTCCGTAGACAGTCCACGTCTGACCGTGATATCACGCGGACGTGATGTAGAGTTACACCCCGTCACGTTGTGTTTAGGGTCTGGTCTCAATACCTCTATGGTTTAGACTAGACCCTAACCTTTATTTATCCGCGGGTTATAATATCTAGTAACCACGTATTGTGATAGAATTAAGTGTGATAGTGTTAAGTGTGATAGTGTTAAGTGTGATAGTGTTAAGTGTTGATAGTGTTAAGTAAGATAGTGTTAAGACTCGATACACGGTTACGCGAAGCCTAACCAGGCACGTACCCTGAACTGTGCATCATATTAATGATGAACAAGAAGTACACATTGAACTTTTATTAGACTCCCTGAGATGTCTCCCATACGTAGGATTAAAGAAAAGATACAAGAGTTCTGAGATTGCAAATCCATGTTGCCATTTTTTCCAAAACTACTAGTCCAATTTTAATGCAGTTTTCAGTTATGGGTTCGGGTTTGATTGGTGCATTTTCTAAGATAGGTGCTACGGCGATAACTCAACAGGGGGCGCTACAGAAAACTTTGTCTGTGCAATTAATTGTTGCCATTTTTTACAAAAACTACTGGTTCGATTTCCATGCAGTTTTCAGTTATGGGTTCGAGTTTGATTGGTGCATGTTTTTAGATAGGTGTTACGGTGACAAATCAGTGTTATAATTTCTTATTACTTTTTAAAGTTTGTAATTTTGTTAGTTGTCCTCAATAACATGTTCCTGCTCCTCAATAATGTGGAGCCGCGGTAATCACCTAGTAAATATGTAGGTACCTACCTATTAAAAATATTAAAGAATTTAATCTATAGACTGGCATTAAAACACATATGTAACGTAAGAGTAAAGTATTTTGTTTATTATATTCTATCACAACACAGATATTTACGTTTTGTCATTATTTTACTTACGTGTTGCCATTATTCTTGTTATTGTTGATTTTATAATCTAATGCATCTGACATAATAAGACATTCCTTCCTCGTCGATACAGTTAGTAGGAAATGGTAGACTAGCGGAAGGTGTTACGAAGGAGGGTTCTGTCATGGCAGCCGCAGCGTAAGTTTGGCTTCCTTTATATTCTATTTATTTACTTTTGATTTTTGTTCACTAATTATTGTGTAACTTAGAACTATAGTTACGAAATTAGTGTTTATGGGTTTATAAAAAATATTAGGCATAGATCTAAGTAATATTGATTGTGTTATTAACAGATAGGATCTATATATTTATTACGACAATTTGTCTGTCTGTCTGTCTGTCCGTCCGTCGCGTTTTTCAATTTACATACATTTGCATGAAATATTAAAATATTCTTTTTTTTTATATTTATATATTTTATATACATACATACATATATATGTATATTTTTTTATTTTTTTATTTGAGGCGATACAAAGTTCGTCGGGATAACTAATATTTTTTATTGCTTAGATCTTTGAAATAATTTGTTCACAAAAAGCAATACTTGATGTTAACCTTCGCCTTAGATGCATTTAAAATTATGTAGATTCTGTTCACGTAACTACTTGCTTTTATTCCATTTGACATCACGTAGTATTTCAAAGAGTACAGTTTGCTAGGGATAAGCGGAGCTTTGCATTTGTGTGAGTGACCACGAAAAGTAGAGTAAAAACTCTTTTTGTAGCTGTTTGTACAACACACCTGTGTGTAAAAGAGGTCACATATACGTTCACGTACACTACACTCACACAAATGCAAAGCTCCGCTTAGTCCTCGGAACTGTACCTACCTATAAATTGTGTACCTATTATGTATTGGTTGGTATATTGTGGGTTCGGTTTAGGTGGGCCAGCAATAATAGGTATATATTTCTTACAGTACTGTTGTGGTAGCAGGTCTCCTTATTTTTACGCTTTTCTGGACAGCGATGTACGGCCAACAAATATTTGGTCATGTACACAAAGAGGACAAATTTCCTACACGGCGAGAACCCTCCCCGGGGCAATTACCAGAACATTTGTCTAGGACATTTATGCGTACAGGAACTGTGAACCCACGTTTCCTTGAATATTATGAATGATTTTAAGGGTTGGTAGTCATTTTCATATTATTTGTAGTAATCATTTTTTTCTATACATTACTTTTATTTTTTGAACCTATTTATTACAACAAAGTTTACAGGCGTCCAAAAACTCTACAACGATGTCATAACGTAAGGTCTCATTTATACATATTTAAGTTGTTGAGTATTTAGTTGGTTAAATTTTAAGCAAGTTACATCGTGCAGGAGAAGTCAACTCAAAGCGGACATAGGAGGCAAAGCGGCCACGATATTTTTTTCGGTTATTTGCTTATTTGTAACGATAATGAAACGTAGCCATTCTGCACGCATAAAAAAACCTCCTGATAAGCTCCGAGGAACCATTTAGCAGTGGTGGGAGCAAACATTTGGCTCCAGTGAAGAAATAATTCTGTCAAGAAAGTACCGGGAAAAGATCAATAATACACAAAATTTTTGTCATTCATCCCCATTTATTGTATCACCTTCAAAGTATGCTCCTTCAGAAACGATACACTTACGTCAACGAATAATCCAATCATCAAAACTTTTTTTGAACGCTGTTTCCGGAATAAAGTTCAGTTCTCACCGCGAATGCTCCTTTATGTTTTCTACTGATTGAAAACGGGTGCCACGAAGTGGTAATTTTAATTTAGGAAAAAGAAAGAAGTCAGCTGTAGCCATATCTGGTGAATATGGTGGTTGCTCGATGGTATTTGTTGAGTGTTTGGACAAAATTCCTTCATAATAATGACCTTGTGCGAGCAATAAAATAAGTAAATTAGATTATTTTTCTTAGGTGGTTGCTACTTACCACTGGCGAAATTTAGTTTACCTAAACATGCTTGTAAAGAAGTGCGTTATTTTGCCAACCAACTAGGCTAGGTGTAGGTACACACTTACCTTCTTAACTACTTGACAACTTAATACGTGTAAACCAGCCTTAACGTTCCGAGGAGAATTTAGAAGCTTAGCTAAGTAGGTTGGAGGTAAGGTAACTGATGACCAAGACACCACTAGCCCAAGACCTCTAATATTGCGATTTTAATGTGTTAATATCGCGACTTACGGCGTCCCTCGCCGGCTAACTGGTTCGAGTCCAGCCCAAGCTAATCAAGCTATAATTTTTGTTATTCATATTGTAAGACTATTTAAGAAGAAGTTAGCATTGCATTGAGTCCGATACACCCGGGACTTGAATTGACTGTGCCATAGCGGCAGGTACGTAAAATTTTGTTGCCTTTCATCAACATTTCATCGGTAACGGGTTTAAATTTTTTTTTTTCTCACTTACAATATATCTGCTACTTTTTATTAAATTCATTCGGCCATTTGGGATATAACCCATTATAAATGTGCACGGTGACGGCAATAGGCTTGCCCCCTAAGTATTACGTGGTACTAAAAATACTGGCAAATTGTGGGTGTGTGTATGCATTGCACACCCACAATTTCCTCTGCCTACCCCTTCGGGATATAGGCGTGATATGTGTGTGTGTGTGTGTGTGTGTGTGCTTATAACATATTCATATTTTGTTGTCTATAAATATTTACTACTTGTTCCTTCTATCCTAGTGTGAAAAGTTTGATTCTACTAATATTGTGGTGTTTGATACTCTATCTCTATTTTGAGGCTTTAGTCATTAATCGCATACTCAATATCTGTGAATAATTTATGATAAAATTAACTTGTGCCTATACTCTAGCGGCGTCCTACCTCAGGGCTACTAGTAAACGAGCCGGGCGGCGGCGCGGCGGCCGATAAGCGGGAACAAATAAAGGCAAACAAATATAGTAGTCTCTGGTCTATCGGGCCTGGGTATATCGGGGTCTATGGGGCCCGCATCAGCTCTTCACGGAGCTCAGCCAGCGTCTGAGGGAAGAGACTGGTGATCCTCGCTCAGGCAGCTTTCTCGCGTAAAGACTCTCATTGACAATTCAGCGCGGGAATGCTGCCTGTGTTATGGGCACTCTGCCTAAGACTCCCTGCTTTACATATTTATTTTAGTTTTAGATAGTGCAGTTTGTAGTTTGTTTAAGTTTTTCTTAATTTTATATTCGCAAAGGAAGTCTGCTTTTTCTGACGAAGGATAAGTAATAATACTCTTGTACTCAACAATGGATAGACAAATCCTATATAGCCTACTTCTTTTTACCTCGGTAAATAGGAATGAGGAAACTATCCTTCGGGGGCGAAGTCTTCGGTATCAGATAAGTGGTAATATTTAAAAAAATCACATGAATCTAGGAATGATGATCATCACTTAAGTGCCGATAGCCGACAGCTGGGTATATGACTCCTCCGTAGTTCGCTACAAAACCTGTTTTAAACGTTCGTTTCTCTGCCGAACGACAGTGGCCTGGAACGCCCTGCCTGCCTACGTGTTTCCTCCCACGTATTAACCCCTTTTTTTATTTTTTATTTTTTATTCCGCAGCCTGAGGTCGCGGCCGCACCTACGTCCATTGCCGAGCGCCTCTGGTAGAGACACAGAATTCCCAGTGGCACCCGGCGATGTATTAACCCTGGGTTCTTGAGGCGGCACATCACTAGGTCGTCAAGTTGAGTGCCACTCTCTTTAGAATTGTATTACTGTGAGTCGCCCACAATCGCTAGACGTCATCACAACTTACTATCAGGCGGTGTCAATTTGGGGAACCTAATATATAAAAAGAAAAACAAAATTCGGTTTTGTATGTACTGCCCCAGTGGCTCCGCGTGCCGCGTCTTCATATCAATAATCTGGAACTATTATTCAACTTGGTTCCCGTATCACATTTATGTTTTTGATGAGTAAGCCAAGTAATTTAATTACATTTTTATTGTTGCAGGTTTATGTTTATGAGCGCACTTAGTTTTGGGTTTTGGTGGTGGTTCAATGATTTTAAGGCCCAACTGGCAGAGCATATTAAAGCAAACGAACAGCCAAAAAACTAGTCTCTCTATAGAAATAGAAGATAATTATCACTGTGCAGGTTCAGGTTCGAGTATTTGAACCATACAAAAGTGTTCAACGTGTACTATATTGTGACAAAAATCAAACTCGGACCGTTTGACATTCATTTGGGAAAGGTACCGCATACTTAGATGTCAATAAAATTTGAAACTTGTGATAATTTAGCCTTTAAAATTTGTCGAGGAGTTGTAGTTTGCCTATAATTTAAATAAATTTGTACATTGATTAATATTAAACATTAATATTAAATAATATTGTAATGATGAAGATAAAGACTAAAAATCGATTTTAAGTTGTATACTTTTTTATTTTATACCTTACTTATTTGATTTATTCTACAATAGCTAACACGACCACAGAGTAGGGAATATGTATTGACACGACGCCTGATGTTTTTGATTATAATTGTGTTTTCATTACTAAGCATTCGGCAGGGGCGGGGCCCCAAGTGATTAGTGACTACGTCCTCGCCGTCCGCCCTGGACCCCAACTTGACCACGGTAACGCAGTGGCAAGTTGGGTGACCGAACGTCCTAGTCTGTACTTGTGATTGGCCAAATTTCTGAGATTTTGTTTTCCTATGGATAACCCCGATGAGAACTCCGGTCCCGACACTGCTCTTTCCGGGGCAGTGTCAACCGACGACCTTATGCAAGATGAACTGATTCTGATTCCTATCGATTTGGGGGCTCGCGCCGCGCTGCCTAGTCGCAGCGCGACATCGACGCACCAAGGAACTGCTGCTGCTGGGACTGACGATGGGTCAGCTCCCAGGAGTGTGAAGAAGAAGGGCCGCTCCTCTTCTGCGACGTAGAAGAGGACCCTCGAGAAGGGGGGGCCGCCGTGCGACCGAAGCACTAGCTGCCCGGGTGGGGGTCCCTCCTCTCCAGCGATTCGGAGGAGGAGGTGCCGGTCAAGACGGTGCGTACGCGCCTCGACGCGTACAGAAGGCGGCCGCCAACTCCTCCTCCGTCCTCTGTCCAACTGTCCCAGCGAAGTCGCAGGGAAATCGGTGGGCCACCCGCGCGAGAGCTGATGAGCGTTTTTGCCCGCATGAACGCTGCCATGCGGGGCAACAGGAACGTGGCGGGGAGGAAGAAGATTGTGGCTTCACTGGTGGGTGAAACCCAATCTTCCCTCGACAAGTTCCTCGCGCGGAGCGTCACCAAGGAGGAGGCGAGGCTCCGGAAGCAGATGGACGACCTGCGTCGGGAGGTCGCTGACTTGACCAAGGTGGTCAAGGTGCCTCCCGGTCCCATGCTGCCGCCTCCTCCTCCGACGGCTGGACCAGCGCCGAAGACGGCGCCCCCCAAGGCGCCCACCACGGCGCCCACCAAGACGCCCACCGCGGCGCCCACCAAGGCGCCCACCACGGCGCCCATCACTGCGCCCACCACGGCGCCCAACACGGCACCCACTACGGCACCCGGATCGCCGCCACAGCCTGTGCCGACAATAGTACAGGTCCTGACGGCGATCGAGAGGCGCCTCGCGGTCCTGGAGGACCGGGCGTACCGCCCTCCGCTAGCGCGGCCTGCGTTTTCGTACGCGGCGGCTGTTGGCGGTTCTCCCGCTCCGGCACCAAGCGGCACACCCGCTGTCCGCCGCCCCAGTCCGTTTCAGCGTACCGTTTGCCGGCCGAGACCGCGGCCCAGTCGCGGAAGGGCAAGGGGCGCGGCAAGAAGAGCGGCACCCCTGCCGCCTCCTCTTCCTCTAACATCGCTCCCGCTGCTTCTTCACATCCCTCCAGATGGGAGGGATGGGAAGTAGTGGGGGCTAAGAAGAGGAAAACGAAGGCCGCCAAGAAAGCGGCCAAGAATGCGGCCAAAGCCGCCGCGACGAAGGCGCCGAAGAGGCCCCGCCCTCCTCGCTCTACCGCCGTCGTCCTGACGGTAACGACGGTAAGTGTGGAGAAGGGGGTGAGGTACGCCGACGTACTGAAGACCGTGAAGTCCTCAGTCAACCTCTCGGCCCTCGATATACAGGGGGGGCTCCGGTGCAAGACGACACGCACCGGAGCTCGCCTCCTCGAGGTCTCCGGTGCCTCCAGCGGCCCTAAAGCTGACGCCCTAGTAGCGCAGCTTAGGGACGCGCTGGACGCAGAAGCCGTCCGGGTCACCAGTCCCAACAAATGCGCCGCATTGCGCATCAAGGGTCTAGATGACGCGGCCACGACGGAGGAAGTAATCTCCGCCGTCGTGGAGGCGGGCGGCTGTCCCCGTGACCATGTGAAGGCTGAAGACATCTCCTTCGGCTCCACTGGTCATGGGATGACAGTCGTCCAGTGCCCCGTCGCAGTGGCACTGAAAGTGGCGGACGGACGAAGCCTCCTCGTAGGGGGCTTCCTAAAGGCGCAAGTGCACCTCCTTCGTGCCCGGGAAACGAGATGTTTCCGGTGCAGGGTGGTGGGGCACGTCAGAGTGCAGTGCACAGCGGAAGTCACCGTGGGCGATCGGTGCTTCCGCTGCAGCCGGCCCGGTCACAAGGCAAGTGCCTGTGATGCTCCGCCTCGCTGCTTTAGATGCGAGGCGGAGGGCAAGACTGACCACCGGGTCGGCAGCACAACCTGCGCCGCCTCGAGGCCAAAGCCTCGTCCGTCCGCTGAGAGCGGTGGGGGTGCCGCTACTGCACGGCCAGATGTTTCTCGGCGGGATGCTGATATGGACGTCCATTAATGTCTGACGCCCATATCCGCATCCTGCAAGTGAATTTGAACCGCTGCCGCGCTGCTCAGGATCTTCTGTACCAGAGCATCCGACAGTGGTCCATAAACTTGGCCGTGGTCGCCGAGCTGTACTACGTCCACCCGGGAAGCCCGGTGGACGAGGACGGCTCGACCTGTTTTATCTTCGGGGGGTCCGCCGCTGACAGCTCGCGCCTTGCGATCATTGCAAGGGGCCGCGGGTGTGTTGCGGCGGTCTATGATGAGTTGGCAGTCGTGGCAACCTACATCTCGCCGACACTGGACGAGACTCAGTTTGAGCTATGGCTCACTGAGCTCGACGTCGTCTTCGCTGCGTGCCGTCCTCGCCCTGTCCTGCTCCTGGGAGACTTCAACACCTGGAGTGTGGCGTGGGGTTCCCGGGAAACCAGGGACAAGGGGAGGCTTCTTGAGGACTGGACCAGAAATCCAGGTCCTCAACCGGGGGAATGTCGCCACCTTCTGGCGGCGGGGAACCAGCTCGGTCGTGAGCGTATCTTTCGCGACTTCTGACCTCGCCGCCCGTATTACTGGCTGGCACATGGAGGAGGGTGAGGAGATGCACTCGGATCATCGGTACATCCGGTTCGATGTCGTCGTCCCACCTGACCTCCCACAGCCGGTAGAAAATCCACTTCACATCTCACCATCGCACTTCACCATCTGGATCGGGAGGCTCTCCTGGAGGCGTCCATCGTGCAGGCCTGGATTCCGGCACCGGACCGGCCTGCCGATGTGGATGCCGAGGCGGAGTGGTTCAGGCAAATCTGTGATGCGGCGATGCCTAGGGTTACACCCAGACCAGCAAGGAAGCAGGTGTACTGGTGGTCGCCGGAGATTGCACAGCTGCGCGCAGCATGCATCTCCGCCCGCCGCCAGTACACCAGGTTTCGCCGGAGGCATCGCCACCCAGACGACGCGGCAACCCGAGAGGCGGATAATCTCCAGGAGACAATAAAGCGGGCCAAGACGGCTGCCCGCGGGGAGTTCCTGGAGACCCTGCAGCAGAACCCATGGGGGCGCCCGTACCTACAGGTCAGGGAGAAACTCTGACCTAGGGCGCCCCCATTGACCCAGAGTCTCCAGCCGCAGCAGCTGGAGCGGGTCATGGGCTCCCTGTTTCTGACGAGCGTGGAGGAGCACGTCCCTCCGTGCATGGCTCCGTCTCTGCCCGACGCGGATAGCACCAGCGAAGACGACGTACCCAAAGTCAGGGTGGGGGAGCTAGGTGCGGCAGTACTCCGGCTTAAACGCCGGAAAATCACTGCCCCCGGACCCGACGGCATTCCTGGCCGTGCATGGGTCCTGGCCCTCGAAGAACTCGGGCCTCGACTGATGGGGCTCTTTAGCGCATGCCTCGAAAGGGGCCAGTTTCCCAAGGTGTGGAGGACGGGGAAACTGGTCCTGATCCGTAAGGCGGGGCGGCCGGTGGACTCACCGTCCGGATACCGTGTTGCTCGACGAGGTGTGTAAGCTCTTTGAGCGAATTATCGCGGAACGCCTCGCCGAGTATCTCTCGACGGTAGGGCCAGACCAGGCGGACAACCAGTACGGTTTCCGTCGGGGACGCTCCACCGTGAGCGCGATCATGCGCGTCAGGAGCCTGACGGAGGAAGCAGTCTCGCAGGGCAAGGTGGTGGTGGCGGTGTCTCTTGACATCGCCAACACGTTCAACACCTTGCCATGGAGCTGCGTTAGGGAGGCGCTCGTGTATCACGAAACGCCTCTCTACCTGCATCGTTTTGTCGGGGCCTATCTCTCGGAGAGGGCCATAGCTTTCCCCAGCTGGCTCGGGCCAGCTCGGCGGGATGTGTCGTGCGGGGTCGGTCCTGGGGCCGCTTCTGTGGAACATCGGCTATGACTGGATGCTGCGGGGTGCGTTGCCTGAGGGCGTCGGCGTAACGTGCTACGCCGACGATCCCCTCGTCACGGCGCGGGGTGCAACGTACCAGGAGGCAGCACTCCAGGTCACGGCGGGTGTTGCTCAAGTCGTGGGTCGGATACGGCGGCTGGGACTGGAGGTGGCCTTGCACAAGTCCAAGGTTCTGTATTTTCACAGACCTCGGACCGGTCCACCTGAAGGTTCCAGCATAAATGTGGGAGGCGTTAGCATCGGCATCAAGCCCTCGATGAAGTATCTAGGGATCGTACTTGATAGCCGATGGAACTTCGGACCACATATCCGAAGTTTGGTCCCCAAGGTGACACAGGCATCGGTCGCGCTTTCGCGACTGATGCCCTACCTAAAGGGACCCAACGCTTCCTGCAGGAGACTGTACCTGGGGATCGTGCGGAGTATGGTCCTATACGGGGCTCCCGTATGGGCAGCGCGGTTGACGGCCAACAACTCAACGCTCCTTAACAGACCGTTGATGACGTTGGCCGTCAAAACAATAAGGGGCTACCGCACGATCTCCGGAGAAGCTGCATGTCTCCTAGCCGGGACCCCTCCATGGGACCTGGAAGCGAGAGCCCTTGCGTCATTGTTCCAATGGCGCCAGGAGGCTCTGGAGCGGGACCACAGGCCTGCGTCTCGAGAAATCGATGACCAGCGTTCCCATCTCCGCCAGGATCTCATGGAGTCATGGAGGGTGCGACTTGAGCAACCCAAGTGGGGTACCACCATCATCGCGGCGGTGAGACCGATCATGGACGATTGGCTGCAGAGGCAGCGTGGTGACCTCACGTATCGTGCGACGCAGATCGTTACCGGGCATGGATGCTTCGGTAGCTATCTGTATCGCATCCGTCGTGAGGTCACACCCCGGTGTCAACACTGCGAGGTTTCCGACGACGACACCGCACTCCACACGTTGGTGGAGTGCTCAGCGTGGGCGAGTCAGCGCCGGGACCTCGTAGTGGGTCTGGGCGTGGATACCCTCTCGCTGGAGACCATGCTTCAAGCCATGGTCTCCAGCGGGAGTAGGTGGAACGCGGCCGCGTCCTTCTGCGAGCAAGTCGTGCTCGCGAAGGAGGCGGCCGAGAGGGAGAGGGAGCGTACTCTCCCCGCCGAGTTCCGTAGTCAGCGGCGAGGCCGCCGCAGACTCATCTACGGCCAAGACCATCGACCTCCATGATCGGGGCCTGAGGACGGCGGGATCGCCACCCGTCGTCCTTACAGAAGCAGGCTAGAAGGGTTGTGTGCTGCGGGCCTTTGCCCCATAGCACGCAACCAGATTCACTCTCATCCCGACCCAACCCCCGCAGAGACCACAGAGGTGGTCAAAGTCCACCGGGCGCCACTGGAAATACGTTCTTCTTGTAACCAGAGACGCCCGGCAACGGACGTTAGAGTGGCCGCGGCCCTGCGTATCTGAAAAAAAAAAAAAAACTAAGCATTTGGCATGATGTTGTAAGTTCATATTTTCATTAAGTACGTTTAAGAATCAAGTCAAAAATTTATATCGCTCTTTCGCTGGTTTGACTTTCCCACCTATATCGATCAATACCAGAATAACCAGGACCAAATTAAAATGAATATTCTCACGGTGAAGCATAGGAATAAAGATTTTAGGGGATTTTGGCAGCACTTTAGGAAGTCCTAAACCTAGGGTCCCGGTGTGTCGACGGTATCAGCGAGCCTAAAGTAATTGCAAATATGTTTAAGGACCACCTTAAGGTGGAGCCAAGAGTTGTAACTGAAAGGAGTAGTAATGTAGAGGGCGTGGTGTCAGGGGTGCCAGAACGTATCTCAGCAAAGTTTATTGCTCTTCTAATAAAAGACATGAAGAGAGGCAAATCACCCGGACACGACGGCCTCAGCATTGAACATTTTCAGTATGCGGGACCGCACCTTCCGAGGCCACTTAGTTTTGTCCGAGTGGTTTTGTTTACACATTGTGTTAGGCACTCGTATCTGCCAGGTGATCTTATGAGATCGGTCGCGATGCACCGACCGATTTCATTAGCTTCAGTTACGGCTAAGGTGCTGGACTGTGCTGGAGAGACAGTCTAAGAAGCATCTCCACCTACATAGTGCTCAGTTTGGTTTCAGGCCCGGACTGTCGACTGCATGTGCCATTCTGTCTCTCAAGCACGTTGTCAGGTACTACACGGATTGAGGTACCCATGTGTATGCTGCCTTTCTGGACCTCTCTAACACAGGGATTGACAGGGTTAGGTATCATGTGGAAAAAGTTAAAAGACGCGGGAGTACTCGGAGATACTATCAACATCTTTAGGTATTGGTATGGGCATCAAACTAACTATGTCAAATGGCGTGGTGAGTTTTCTGATGAGTATGGGTTGGAGTGCGGAGTGAGACAGGGAGGATTGACTTCTCCTTCGCTCTTCAATCTGTACGTGAACACTGGTTCACGTACAGATTGATAGCTAGGCTGAGCGAGACAGGTGTCGGTTGCTCCATCGACGGACAGTGTGTTAACAGCATTAGCTATGCCGATGACATGGTCTTGCTCAGCCCGTCTATTTCAGCGCTCAGAAAACTGGTTAAAGTGTGTGAGGAGTATGCTAAATCACACGGTCTTGTGTACAATTCGAATAAAAGCGAAATGCTAGTGTTTAAATCTATAGGTCGCCGTCTAGAGGAGCTAGCACCCGTGCTATTTGGTGGCACTGCTCTTTAAAGGGTGGCGCATTTTAAGTACTTGGGCCATGTGGTAACTGAGAACTTAAAAGACGATGCAGACATTGAGAGGGAAAGGAGAGTGATGGCGGTCCGCTGTAATATGTTGGCTCGTAGATTTGCGCGATGTAGCAGTGATGTAAAGATAACCCTTTTCAAAGCCCTCTGCCAAACATTATACACGTGTAGTCGTCTATGGGTCAACTATACACAATGGGCCTCCAACGCTCTCCGAGTAAAGTATAATAATTCCTTCAGGGTGTTGTTGGGGCTCCCACGATACTGCAGCGCATCAGCAATGTTTGCGCATGCGCTGGACGGTTTTCATGCTGTAATACGGAGTCGAATCCCGTTTTTTTTTAAATCGGGTACGAGGGTATTATATGTCTCGCAAACGGATACTTAAATCAAAAAATTATCTTAGCAACCTCTTAATGTTTTTAAAAGATCTATCTAATGATACCTCACACGATGCGGTTGGAAATCTTCGCCACTTTACGTGTCAACAAAATGTTTTTCAAAATTTTATTTTAGCACTAAAGCGGCGTAGTTAACACAAAACAGTACATCGATGGAAGAAAACTTATTTGGCGTAAGCTTCAGAAAATCGAAAATAAGTTTTTTACATCATTTTATTCAGAAAAAAATTCTGCGTCGATTGGTCTAGATCTGAAAAAAAAATCACTTACGCACTTGCTTTTTGAGCAATACGGAGAGACTTATTTGATGTAAGTCTACCAAAAGGGAGTATTTTCGATGAATTTGTTGATACGCTATTTTCACGGTCAGTGAAATTATGCTATCCAGAGGCTTACGCCATTTTTCCGGGTTGAGAATTTTTAACACCCAACGCTTACATCCTTTTAATGGCTCTTCTTATAAACGGCAACTTACAACACCTTAAAAGTTTGTAATAAAAACGTATTTAAGCTACTTATTGTATTTTATTGGTATTTTGTCTTGCTCTGCTGCTTAAATCAATTATATCAATGCCAGAAAATTCTTCAATGTAGGGTACATCGTTTTAGCTTTCCGTAAAAACAGAACCTAAAACATTTTTGTAGCCTTTGAAAATTTCCTTACGGTTACAGTTACGTTTTATAAATCCTTAAAAATAACGTGATTTTGCAGGTCACTTTTATAGCTCATGTGTAGCGCAAAAAAATAAGAATACGTTTTTAAAAACTTGTTGAATGAATAATAATCAAGTTATGATATTTTTTCTCATTCCAGAAACGATTTTTGGCTTTGATGAAAACTTTGAGTTGTGGCGCTTACGCCAAATAAGTTTTCTTCCATCCATACCACCGTGTAGGAATCAAGACCCCAAAGTTCAACCCCAATGACCCAGAGTTATGGTTCGCACAAATGGAGAGACAATTCGTGCTAGCCCGAGTAATCGCCGGTGACACGAAGTTCTACTACGTCCTCGCCTAACTCGAACCGCAGCATTCATCGGAAGTACGCGATTTGATAGTTTCTCCACCGGCTTTAAACAAATACGATACGTTGAAAACCGAACTCATACTAAGACTGTCAGCCCCGTAAGAAAAGAAGATCCAGCAGCTTCTCATGCACAAAGAGATGGGAGACAGGAAGCCTAGCCAATTTCTCCGACACTTGCGACTACTTGCTGGTTCTAATGTTCCTTCAGATTTCATCAAATCCATTTGGACTAGTACACACCACTGCCTACATACCTGTAGACCTGCATAGCAGCCGGGGATTTGCTTGTATGATATAAATAAGAAAATATTTTAATAATAAATTCAATTCACATACTGTTACTACAAGCGTTTCAATACACCTCCCGACAACTACTTCACTGGTGACCCCCGACGTGAGCAGTGCTTAAAAAAATAATAATCATCATCGGAGGACTGTTCCCGGTTGAACTACAGTAACAAACCACGTAATCATCATCATCGAATGTTGTTCCCGGCCGTAGAATGACGGATACTTCTGGACAGCCAGGTACAGCCACAGCTACGATTACGGATGTGGTGTTGGGAGAAGCTTACCGGGATTTGCTTATATGATATAAATACGAATATATTTTAATAATAAATTCAATTCACACACTGTTACTACTCAATCGTTTCAATCGTTTCAATACCTCTCAACTACCACTTTAGACATATTCATGCAAAGTTTCATGTTTCTAGCACTAACCGTTTGCGAGGAAAGCCGTGGACGGACGGACGGACGGACAGACATGACAAAACTATAAGGGTTCCGAGACACAAAGTGATCTAATACGACCATAACACGACACACTAATTATCACGTCGTCGTCTCTATTTCTTACGAGGTACACCGAGGCAGATAACATTACACCCTGCTGATCCAGCCTAATTCTACCCTGTCGATCTCAGCTAACAGGGGGTGAGCCTATTATTACTGTATCATCCAGACTTCCTGGGTATCCTTGCTAGAGCCTTGTCTATCCGTAAGCGCGTGAAGTTGACCAACTACCAACGACGTTGAGAGGGCCTCTTAACACTTCTTGTATTTTCAATGTGATATTTAAAAATAACTATTTGGTAAAATCCTCATTTTAATCATTTGAGATGGAATTCCTTCTAAACGTCTGGACCGATCTTTTTGAAATTTGGCACGGTCATAGTGACCATCACTGTGAGTGCATATATCTGAATTCATAAAGATCGGTCCAGTTGTTTAGGAGTTCGACCCGGATCGACAAACTCAGCTCAATTATTGCAACAGCAGAATGTATTGCATACCTAGTTTACGAAATTGGTCATTTATATCACCGTTTTTCAATAAACACAATTATCTAATACGATTTTAAATGGCTTGCGTAACCGTATTGTTTAGGAGCTCCATTCAAATTTTTGTTTTTATAGTAAGTACACTATTTTCTATTTAACAGAGCTAAATTTCAATTAAGAGAGATAGGTAATCGTGAAAATACACTACAGCTCCAGCATTTTATCTTAGTAATTCAGAAATATGACTCTCATGTAAGTACTATTTTTATATTTTCATAAGTTAAGTGCCATGGTTTGCTTAAGTGCCTAGGATTTTGAACAGGTTTTGTAAGGTAAAATTCACTGTGGAAGAGGACCCTCAGCTTGAAGCCTATCTCTATCGTTTTGCTAAGAGCTTTTGCTTACTCCTTGCCATGCAGCTACTGATCCCTGGACCGTAAATTAACCGAATCAATTAATCAGATAATGGAGTTTCGCTGTAAAAATTTATAAGGTATGTTGATAAAATTGTTTCCGCATCGCCAAATTTCAACGCACAGAAAATCCTTTAGGTAATCAATTGGGCAATTTTAAGTAACGTTTAAGTCAGTGCCATGGAGAACAAATTAAAATTGATATAATTGCACCACATCACTCGGAGAACGTTTTCGAATTTTCGTTTTTCGTTCTGTTTGGAAGCACACGAATCACCTAAATTTAGGATTTAGCCTGGTCTCCCGGTTTTTGTGAAGGATAGAATAGGAAGAACTTTAGAGTGACGTCACCAATGGGTCCCTCTGTCTCTGCGTGCGATGTGATGGACGGTGCGACCTGGTTATTAGATTCACAGCCAAAAAAATTAAAGATGTAATTAGTTCGATGTGTAAAGACAGATCCCCAGATCATGACAGTCTGAGCATCGAGCATTTAAGCTATGCGGGACCTCACATGTCGAGACCGTTGGCAATACATTTTGATCTGTGAGTTAGTCATGCCTACTTACCAGGCCAAATGAAAAGCAGCTATTGTCAAAAATAAGTCGGGTGACATATCTAACGCCAATAACTACTGACCTATTTCTCTGGCTGCAATGATAGCGAAAGTGCTTGATAGTCTACTACTACTACTAATACACAGCTCAACAAATATGTCAACTTGCACGAAAACCAGTTTGGCTTCCGAGCTGGTCTATCTACGAAAAACGCTATTTTGGTTCTTAAGTGTACTGTCAGGTATTATGCTGATAGGAATACTCCTGTACATGCCTGTTTTCTTGACCTCTCCCTTGCTTTTGATCTGGTCTCCTACGATATCCTGTGGGGTAAATTGAAAAAGACAGGACTTGCCCCTGAGGTAACAGTGTTTGTTACACAGGTATTGGCATGGGGGGCAGATCAATCAGGTACGGTGGGCGGGCAAGTTATCGGAACCATACAGGTTGGAGTGTGTGGTGCGGCAGGAGGGGTTAAGCTCGCCGACGCTCTTCAATCTGTATGTTAATGAACTTGTCGAGGTACTCAGCAAAGAGCGAGTCGGCTGATGGGGTTTGTGTAAACAATATCAGTTTCGCTGACGATATGGCTTTGCTGAGTGCGTCGACTTGTGGGCTAAGTTAGTCATATGTGAGGAGTATTGTAGATCGTGTGGTTTGGTCTACAACGCTAATAAGAGCGAAATCATGGTCTTTGAGACCAGAGGTGGTCCTAATACTATACCAACAGTATTATTGAATGGAGTTCCTTTGAAAAGAGTTCATAATTTTAAATACCTAGGCCACATATTGACTTTTGACCTCACGGACAATGAGGATATTGATAGGGAGCGAAGGGCGCTGTCCGTTAGGGTTAACATGAGTGCTCGTAGGTTTGCACGTTGTTCTAGCCAAGTCAAAATAACCTAATTTAGGGCGTACGGCTCATCGTTTTACGTGCAGCCTATAAGTTAATTATACCCAAAGAGCATTCAGCACCCTCAAATATAATGCGTTCCGTAAATATTCAAAATAATAATGCGTTCCGGGTATTGTTGGGGCTGCCGCGGTATTGCAGCGCATCAGGAATGTTCGCGGAAGCTGGCGTTGACTGTTTTTATAAGTTAACGAGAAAGCGATGCTCGTTCCTGGTGCGCCGTGTGGGCATTCAATGAATAACATTCACATGTTATTCATTGTAAGCAAGGAGTGTGTGTGTAAAGTTTCATGAAAGTCGGTTGATAAATACGGCCGCAAACATGATCTGACAGAACCCGTAGATGTAGAGATGTAGAGGTAGGTACAGACGAAAGAAATTCTCCCCAGTCTGCAAGTTGAAACGGAAACTTCAGTCGCTTTGCTCCCTCAGTCAAATACCAACATATTTTTTTAAGTTTCATTGCTACTACTCGAGCCATTGTTGCATTAATAAAATGAATTTGGAATTTGCATTGATATCGAAGTTCTGTAGTTAGACCGCGAATTCACCTCAATGCCATATGTATATATGTAGAATGTATAAGTCTGAATACTTATTTTTAAAATTGTGATGGAAAGTGCTAAAAATGTCTGACTTTAGTAATTTGTAGAAGAGAAAGAAGTTGCTTTTAAAAAACGATCTGAAGATAGGGTATGGATCTGTATTTCATTTCCTCTGGACCTTGAGTCTTAAAAGGTGACCAGGAGTATTCGACATAATATGTTCTGTTTATTCATCTTTTACCTAATCTTTGATACAAATACATACAGATATTATGAGCCATCCATTCACAATAGCACTATATTATTTCTTAGGAATGCTATTATATTTTTCTACAGTATGATATACAATTTACGAGTTCTGTTAAAGTCTTATTCAACAACTCATTTACTTGTTTCACGAGTAGAAATGTGGTCGTGCCTATGATATTATGATTTTGAAATAATTTGTCAATGTGTCATATTGTGGTGTTTTGTTCTGATAAATCAAAATTGTTTAAGGTTTTCAGGTTTAAAAAATTGATATTTCTTTTGTGTTGTGTTTTGTGTTTTTCTTTTTAGTATAGGCGATATATCACAAATATCCCTTCGGTATTTGATCTGGAAATTATGAAAACTCATGTAAGGTTTATAGTGTTATTGTCAAAAACACATTGTGTATACAACTGATGGGGTGAATGTTTTGAAATATGGCTCCTGGAGTGTAAGTGTTTTCTTCTCTCTGTTTTGTTTATTGACTTTCATGTTTCTTTTTTTAATAACCGAGGCCATTTAAATATCTCTAGTACCTTATTTTTCGATTTTCAAGTATTCTGGTGTGTTTATGTTAATTGTAGATTGTTAGAATGTTGTTTTATTATTACAGTGTTTTATTTATGGGAGTCATCGCTTTCACTATACTATGGACAACCAAATTAGTACAAGAGGTATTTAATGCTGCGACAAAGAATACGACTCTTCAGGACCATCCATACTTTGGACACAGAATAGACGATAGTAATTTTACATATGAGCCTCATGAGTTCATAGAATATGCTGATTGAAGTTCTCAACGGTAATATTAATAAATATTGATGTTTGACGTGATGTAACAAACTAAATTTGTTTCTCAATTTGAATAGTTTTTAACCTTCTTCTCCAAGTCAATTCTTATGTAAAAATGATGTCTGCGAAGGTTGCTCATGGCATCGCAAGACTAATTCAGGATTCGCAAACTTGATCCTTAAGATTGACTGTCATTCTTGGCTCAAAGAGGCAATTCTTCTCAGAACTTTATTACTCTGCTCTAACTTTCTACTCTATTGTAGCTTTGGATTGTATAGATGGCGTTGTGCGAGGATATTATTATTTTCTTACTCCTATCGGTCTAGAAATCAGAATTTTGGCCTTTTCTATAGATAATATCTCTACACTGTGAAAGTTTCCTTGGAATTGGTTTTAAGGTTTTAAAACCAATCCCAAGGTGAGGAGAGGAATCTGAAGGTGAAATCCTCTCGGTGGAAGCAAGAGCTCTCGATGCCGCCTTCTATAGTTCAGTAGGTGCTTTGATTATTGCGTTCTACAATCGCAGCTTAATTATATTTTCTTATTTTACTGTTAATTCTTTGCAGATTGCTGCTTGGGGCTTTGGTCTACGGTCTTTATTTACTTGGTGATCACCTAGAAAAAAAAATGAACGCACATGTCTCTTCTGTATCAGAAGATTCAGCCGACAGAGGTTATGACTCCTTTCAACATTTAGTGAACTGGACTACGAACATTAATGACACGAAGTTGTCATAAAACGAAAGTGCAGTTGTTCTTTTCTATATCTAGTTTCTATAAGAACATACCTAGTGATAATTACATCAAAGGAACTCAATCTGACAAGTAAAATGATTAAGTAAAGTTTCTTCTAAATCTACATGTATTCGTGAAAAAATCTAAATTGCAAATTGATTTAAGAGTTTTCTTTACAATTATTTAAAAATAATACTCTTTATTCATTATTAAAAACAATGATACCACCAAACATTTTTATTAACAAGTAAGGAAACAAAGATAGTAAAACCACAGCGCCTTCTTCAGATAAATGAGTAAATTCTCAACAAGATATTATATTATTACAAAAAGATCTCGTTTCCCCAGAATTAATATTGTCATCAATCAGCAAATAATACGTGAACTGGTCACTAGGTACAGTGTTTTTTTATGTTAGTGTCGCCAAATTGACGACAAAGTATGAGCGTGTTTTTTGGGTTATAAATGAACATAATATACCAGAATTTTTTTGTAGTGTAATAATGTACAATCAATTAATAAATTATGCCAGTATAGGTAGTTTTTCATTGCGTTTTATTTTGTATATTTAATAAACTTGTAATTGTGCTTAAAAAAAGTGTGTGGCTTCAAAAAAGGAAGGAAGTTCTTAATTCGACTGGATTTTTTTAATGTTTGTTACCTTATCATATCTTTAGACTGGGTAAACAGATTACTTTGTTTGATTATAGCTACTAAATTAACCAATTAATAGTTTATTAAGTATTTACTAAGTTTATTCTTAATCTTATAGTACGTGGGCCGTAGAACATTGAAAAATATTGATTAACAGCAAGCTCATTTTTCGTAAGTAGCTTTATTTCACACAGTCCTAACCCGATTTCTAAAAAACAAATCTCAGATCTGGTAGCTAATAGAGTTATCCAGTTAAAACATTCGGAACAAAATTGTGATGTTGCATTAATTCGTATAGAGCTGCAAATTGGTGCAGGTCTTAAGTACACCATTATAAATCAAATAACAAAAGTTCCCATCGATCCGACTTGTGCTAAAAAAGTTATTAAAGGTTAAAGATGAATTTTTTTTTTATTCTTTATTGTACAGATTTACAAAACACAAAACAAACAATAACTACATACTGTTGTGCAAAGGCGTGCTTAAGCCAGTAATGGCTTTTCTTCCAGCAGACCTTAGAGGTATAGAGGAGATAGATAATACTAAAGAGAGAAGAGGAACGTGTAAACACGTACACACACAACATTACATATAATACTCGTACAAGAAGAAAATTAAACTAATAAATTTAATACATATAACAGACATTAAATACATACACAATGACACCAATGAGCAGGGGATTGCGGAGTATATACTCCGAAAAACCGGTGAAAACGTATCTGTGATAAAGTTGCATATAAAGAATGAAAAACATAACGCTTTTAAGATTTTTTGTTTCAAAGATAAAATTAAGATTATTTATGAATGAGCAATTATTGCCAGCAGGTATAATATTCCGACGTTTTATTCAACATAAGCATAAAATTGTGCACCTAACAGTAGATTTTAATGGATGCTTACGACGTCCCAGTGTTACCTAACGCCATCTTTTAATTGTAAGTCGCTCACGAGGTCTATGGAGGCAGTTAGGTCGCTGTGCAAGGGATGTGATGTAATTGCACTCCAAGAAACCTGGCTATTATCCCCATGACCTGGGTATGCTAACCAGCATCGATGACGGGTTCGGAAGTACGGGAACATCGGCTGTAGATACTTCAGTAGGTATGCTGGAAGGGCGACCATATGGTGGAGTGGCACTTCTTTGGAAAAGGAATGTATTTAATTGTGTGTACACTCACACAATTAAATACACTCCTTTGGGTGGGAATCCACGTATCGCGGCTGTTAAGATTGTGTTGAGTG
This sequence comes from Nudaria mundana, assembly GCA_963556515.1. Lineage (NCBI taxonomy): Eukaryota > Metazoa > Arthropoda > Insecta > Lepidoptera > Erebidae > Nudaria > Nudaria mundana. Next base: position 8,455,432 of record OY748293.1, read on the forward strand.
ACCGACCGGTGTTAATATTCTGTGTTTACATGCCTGTGGACATCTCAGTTAACCTACCGGAATTTTCGAACTGTTAAGGTACAATTAGTGCAATCATAGAGGAAAATAACGTTGAGTCTGTTTTAATACTAGGAGATTTTAATGTTCACCCGGGTAAACGCTTCTTTAGGGAACTGCAAATGTTTTGTATGGAACAGAAATGGGTTTGTGCTGGATGTAAATAAGTTACCGTCCGATACATACACATATATCAGTGATATCAACGGCAGTCGGAGTTGGTTGGACCATTGTGTAGTCACCAAGGCAGCATGGCCATTAATAACTAGTGTACATGTAAAGTATGATGTTCACTGGTCTGACCATTTCCCATTGTTAATTGGTTGCAATGTGAATGTTGTAAAAAAGAAAGTTGCTACACCGTTGTTTGCATCACAAAATAACATAAAATGGGGTGAGAGGTCACCGGAACAAATAGAGTGTTATTCTCAGATGTGTCAGTACTATGAAAAATATAAATTTTGAAAGTGAATTTATGAAGTGTAGTGGCAGGTTGTGTAATGATACTCATCATAAATTGTTAATAGACGATATGTACACAAAAATAGTATCATGCTTGCAGTCGGCTGCTGTGTCCAATCAAAATAGGTGTAGTGAGACCAAAGGTCACAAACGTGTGTCAGGGTGGAACAGACACGTTGCCGAGGCTCATAGTGAGGCAAGGGCTAGATTCTTTGTTTGGGATTGGTGTGGCCGACCTTCCTCAGACCAGGCTTATGAAGACATGGTTGCCTCGAGAAAGGTCTTTAAAGGCAAATTAAAGTGGTGTCAAAACCATCAAGAACAAATAAAAATGGACTGTCTGGCATCACACTATTCCAGTAAAGACTTTAAGAGCTTTAGGAAGTCGACCAATAAATTAAACACTACGCAGAGCCTTCCTGTGAGTGTCGGCGGCGTGACTGATCCTCACTTAATCACGGAGTCATTTAAGGCACACTTTATGGTCCAATCATCGTTGGGACCAGCGCAGTACATGCTCGATGCTGGGACACATGGCCCGGTATCCACACTCGTCACCGCCAAACAGGTACGTCACATACTAATAATATGAAAAGAGGCAAATCACCCGGGTACGATGGTCTGAGCATCGAGCACTTGCGGCACGCTTGTTGTCACTTGCCAAGAGTGCTGGCACTATTTTTTAATCTTTGTGTGGGACACTCACATTTGCCTCGGGATATGACGCGAACGGTGGTGGTGCCAGTGGTCAAAAATAAGACAGGGGACGTATCAGATCTGTCCAATTATAGGCCTATCTCGCTTGCAACCATAGTAGCAAAATTATTTGACAGCGTGCTTAATTTACACCTGGATGAATACGTTAAACCTCATGATGCCCAGTTCGGATTTAGGCGAGGCGTATCTACTGGAAGCGCCATCGCAAGCCTTAAGCACGCTGTCAGGTACTATGCTGACAGAAAGACGGTATATGCGGCTTTTCTGGACCTTTCTAAAGGGTTTGACTTAGTCTCCTATGATATCCTGTGGGATAAACTACATGCAACCGGGATTCCCTGGGAACTGTTTAACATTTTTCGCCACTGGTACCAACATCAAGAAAATGTGATTCGTTGGGGAACTGAGGTGTCGTCGCCTTACACCATGGAATGCGGTGTGCGGCAAGGCGGGTTAACCTCCCCAAAACTATTTAATTTGTACATAAATGCACTGATAGAGGAGCTCAGCAGCACGCGCGCGGGTTGCTTTATTGATGGAATCGCCTTTAATAATATCAGCTACGCAGACGACATGGTGCTGCAGGCCCCCTCTATCAGTGCTTTACGAAAACTGTTAGAGGTTTGTGAAAGGTATGCCAACCAACATGGGCTGGTATATAATACCAAAAAGTCCGAATTCATGGTTTTTGAGGCCGCCGGCCGCAAGTGTCCAGACTTGGTACCAGAGGTCACTATATATGGGGTGCCACTTCGTCGAGTCGGACACTTTAATTATCTTGGACACTATGTTGCGCGCGACCTCAAGGACGATGAAGAAATGGAGCGAGAACGCAGGGCGTTGGCAGTAAGAGCGAACATGCTGGCCCGCAGGTTTGCTCGATGTACAGATTCGGTTAAAATCATGCTGTTTAAGGCTTATTGCACGTCCCTGTACTCGAGTGCACTATGGGTCAGTTATACGCAACGCGCCATCAATGCCCTGCGCGTACAATATAATAACAACACAAAAATAACACTATCAGAGCACTGTTGCGGCTGCCGCGCTTCTGTAGCGCATCGGCCATGTTCGCTCAGGCCCACACAGACAACTTTAGTGCTGTTTGGCGCAAGAAAATGACGTCGATAATGTATGGAATGCGCGGCAGTGGCAATAGTATGCTACTGAGTATCATATTCTGAGGCACGTTGCGAATATGACATAGTCATTTGTAGAATATAAGTACTAACATAATTATTAATTAAATGTTACTAACCAAATGGATTTTAATTATCTGAATAAATAAATTGAATATAAATTATAAAAGAATTCAATAATATAAGACTAAAGCTTATATATAGAATATACTTACTAAATAAGAAGGAGATAATATTATTATCTCCTTCTTATTTAGTAATTCGTATTTATTTAGTAAATATATATATATATATAGTTCATATTATGAAACAAATGAAAGTCAAAAGAATAATTATGGAAAATCATAGTTGGGAGAGGAAATGCTCCACTTCCCTTTTCTTAAAAATGTCCAATGAACGACTAGCACGGATATCATGTGGTGGTGAATTTCAACATTTGCCATTTATTTTATCATATCGTTGAACTTTTTCATATATATATTTTTATTTTTATTTTTTTTTGTACACACACAGTAAATAAAACAGTAAATGGATACAAACTAAACATGTATACAATGGCGCCACTTATCTCTAAAGAGATCTCTTCCAGTGGGCCTAAGAGAGGAAATCGTGATGCAAACAGGTCCTGATGTGTGTGCAGGTTAATAAACTTAAATAAACTATAACTACATAAATAAACAAATACATACATAAAAAGATATATAAACATACATAGACGTACAATAATTAAGGTAAGGAAGCGAGATAGTGTTCCTTGACTCTCTTCTTGAAGCCAGACACAGTTCTGCAGTTCCTTATATCGGTTGGAAGAGCGTTCCACAGTCTGACGGCATGAACGGAGAAAGAGTAGGAGAAGAAGTCAGATTTGTGGGAAGGACAATTGAGGCGGTAGGAGAGGTGAGGCCGGCACGATTCATCTGATGCACGCATCAGTGTGAACCGCTCCCGCAGGTAGGAAGGATATGAGGGATTGTGTAGGACATTGAAGAGGAGACATAATAACCGAGTATTTCTACGAAGGCGGATTGGGAGCCACTTGAGTTCCTTGCGAAATTTTGAGACGTGATCATACTTACGTAAGTTAAAAATAAATCGGATACCTAAGTTTTGCAACCGCTCAAGTTTGTTTAAGAGCTCCTCTGTAGCATCCAGGCAGCAAGCGTCCGCGTAGTCCAAGATCGGCACGATTAGTGTTTGGGCCAGCGAGATTTTAGTATGGTGGGGCAAGAAACTCTGGAGACATTTAAGTGTATGAAAGGTGAAGTGGACCTTCTTAATATGAGAGCCCCAGGACAAGTTGTTGTCGATAATAACTCCCAAGTTCTTAGCGGCATTGGTGTATTTGATAGGGATATCATCCAGCACGATAGCTGGAAGAGATGCCATATCCAGCCCTGCCAACATCTGCCGACTGCCAATTACCATGGCCTGAGATTTAGTGGGATTTATGTGGAGGCCGTATGACCTTGCCCATAGGCTGATGGCACTCAAGTCATGATTCATGACAGCGATGGCAGTCCGATACTCGTTGAGGGTAAAGTGCCTATACAGCTGTAGGTCGTCTGCATACAGATGGAAGTTGGAAGAAATGACTCTAACTGCGGAGTTGATAAAAATGGAGAACAAAAGAGGAGAGAGTACGCCACCTTGGGGCACACCCGCAGTGAGATTGCACCAGTCAGACTGAGCGTCATTGTAGCGAACACACTGCGAGCGACCCTGAAGATAGGATTTAAACCAGGTCACAGCCTCCATGGAACAATTCAACGACTTAAGGATACCAAGGAGAATGTCAAAGTCTACCGAGTTAAAGGCACTACTGAAGTCCAGTAGCACCAATACCGTAAGAGATCTACTCTCCATGGCCCAACGTATGTCGTCGGTACCCTTAAGAAGTACCGTCACAGTGCTGTGACCTGTCCTAAACCCAGATTGAAAGGGACTAAGGAGATTATTCCGTGTCAGGTAACTAGTCAACTGGCGATGTACTATATGTTCAAGGACTTTGGATAGGAATGGTAGAATGGATATAGGACGAAATTGGGACGGGAGAGAAGGGTTTGATGTTTTAGGTAGTGGAATAACTTGTGCCTGTTTCCAAGCACTAGGAAAACAGCCGGAGGAAAGGGAGAAATTAAAAATATGAGTTAAAATGGGGATTACAGACGGGAGAATAGGAGAAAACATTTTAGAACACAGCTGATCGTTCCCAACAGCAGAGGAAGTGGCTAAAAGAGATTTTTGGACGTCATCCTCAAAACCGCAGAGAGATGAAACGAAGGGCATGATGGGACCGGCAAAAGAGACAAATCGAGCAGAGTGTTGACCCTGGCAAGCGGGTCAAGTGTTACAGGTGGGAGAGAGAAATGCTTATTGAGAGCTCGAACATCGATGTTGTGACAATCAATAGTTGGTGATTTGCCGATTCCATTAGCTTTAAGGAATTTCCAGACGTCTAAAGAGTTGTGGTTGACAAGAGATTCGTGAAAATGGCGGCGTTTGGCATCACGACACAGACGACCACAGCGGTTGCGAAGGTTCTTATAACGAGCAAAATTGAAGTCAGTCGGACTACGCTTGAGCCTCCTTTTAGCCCGGTCACGGTTAGCCATGAGCTCTTTGATTTCAAGCGTAATCCAGGGAGCGGGGACATGCTTTAACCTTACCCTACGCAGCGGTGCATGCCGATCATATAAAGTGGTAATGGCATTATTAAAAAGTTCTACCTTCTAGTCGACAGCTTCACAATGAATGACAAGTCCCCAATCTAAGCTACCAGCATCACCGCGTAAAGCCTCCAGATCCATGCTTCTAAAATTCCGGAACACAGCAAATTGTGATTTCCGTTTAGATGGACGAATAAATAGAGATGCATAAATGAGGTCATGATACGAAAACGGAGCAGTGAGTTGACCATGTGAGGCTACATGATCAGGTGAAGATACAATCATTAAGTCGAGTAGAGAAGGTTTACGATTAGGGACATGGTGAGTAGCAGAAAGGGGAAGGATATGTAGATTTATAGAAGTTAGAAGAGAGTGTAAGGAGTGGGTACGATGGTCGTCTTTAATGAGGCATGTGTTAAAATCGCCCATCAGAACGATTTGATTATAATTTGGGCACAAGTCATTGAGCAGCGCATCCAGTGCATCAAAATAATCTATGCGAAGACTAGAGCTATAGAACACACCCAGAAACATATTGCAGTGATGTACAGATATTTCCAAAAAAAGATGTTCTGCTGCATTAGTTGTTGGAGACGAGGTACTAATAATGCGAAAGGGAATGTCTTCACGCAGATACATCGCTACGCCGCACACAGCCTTTGCCAGCCCTGTCATTACGAATTAGTACAAACCCCGGGAGGGCAACTAGTGATGATCGATGGGACGGCTTCAGGAACGTTTCGGATACCAAGACTGCGTCCACGCGAACACTGCTAAAGGATGTTAGAATATCAGAATGATGGTGGGAAATACTCTGGGCATTGATGTGGACTATGTTAAGGTTCTTAGGAAAGTTTGAGAAGATCGAGGATAGCTCGTCGTTCAAGGTCAAAGCTGCAGAACTATGGCTTGCTGCACTATCGAAACTGGAGTCAAAAGAAGAACATGAAAGAAAGGTTTCATTATCAAGGCTATCGAACGAATTATTCATAAATATACTATATAGATAAATATAATATAATAAATATAAGTATATATATATATATATATATATATTAATTTAAAAAGATAAGTAAATAAATATATGTAAATTTAAATTAAATGTCTATTGAAGGGGAGAGTATAAATATTAACAGGACACTAGCCCCCTGTACTGAAAGAGATGACACACAATGTTTCCTACGTTTATAATACACACAAATAAAAAACAACAGTTGAAGACAGCTTGAGTATAAAGAAGCGCATGGCGATCTAATTGACGAAATAATAACAAGGAGGTATGGTCATAGACTATAGCCTGCCCCAGAAGAGGATAAAAAATAAAGATTGTCAACTTGACAACGTCATGCGTAGTGTCAAATAGACGTCACATACACAATAATTACATCGCGGGTATTGAGTTTACAATATAAAATATGTAGGTACCTATATACTAATATACCTATACCCATGTTTACATTGTTTTAACGAACATACAACTAAATCCTGACCCTCCTCCCTGACCACCCTCGCCGACCGACGCATAATGTTTGACCAGGTATTCCTATTTAAAATTTTAAATAACCACATCGACGCCCCTCACATTCTAGAAAAGATAAACCTAAGAGTGCCTAGGTCCGGTTCTCGTTCATTGAACTTGTTTTCGGTACCTTTTTATAGAGCGATTTATACAAGTAACAACTTCTTGAGACGCAGTGTTAACACATACAATGAGGATTTTGGGTGCTTGAATTTATTTAATAATAGTTTGGCTGCCTTTAAATTAAAACTACGTAATCTGGTCCTTCAAACAGACGGATAAATGTTTATTGTTAGCATTCTTTCGTCCAGTTTACATTCTTTGCACGACTTCTGTACTACCTACTACTAGATTTTATATAAGTACTTACCCTATATTTAAATTGATTGTAACTTTACCGTATGTATAACTTTTATGGACCTCTAAGTTTGTAAGTATCTATTGTTTTTGTCTGTGTATTTGTATATGACTGTTTGTGTCCTGAATAAACCAAAATAAAAAAAATAAAAAATAAAATAAATTAAATTGCTCGGTAGCGAAAAATTAAAGTAACACGAACCTAAAAGTACACAATTATAGTTAACCGTCCAATTTGAGAAGTAAATTATGAATGTAAACAAAACATTGTACCGGTCAATATTTACGGCAGCTTCTTAGCGCCTTGGTCGCAGTTGTGGAAGACGCAGCAGGTGCTCCCGGGACCGAAATCATAGGTGCAGAAGCCTCAGCGCCACCGCTCACAGTAGAAGAGTCAAGGAATCGCGCAATAAGAGTACTGAGTTCGGCCGCAGATTCGATCTTGTGGCGCACTTTATCCGGCGTTATAATGTTGATCGTCCCATTGGTTGTCCACACATGTTTCACTTGGAAGTGCTTACGTGAATCCATGAAAACACGGTGCCTAACCCTAGTAAGAAACTCGGAGACAGTAAATCCAGTACCTTTCAGTGTTGTTTTGTTGTCCCAAACTAAGTGTAGGTGGTCCAAGTCTTTAAACCGGATGAAGATGGGACGAGGCTTGGCCTGGCCTGTTCCTAGACGATGGCAGCCCTCAATGCTAACCGAATGTGCATCAGGCAACTTCATTCGGTCGGTCAATATGGAAGTGACGGTGCTGTGCAGAACCTCGCCCTGCTTTTCCGGTACGCCATGGATGAGGACGGTCTTCCGACGCATGACAGTTTCATGTCTGTCCATTCCCAAGGACAACAGCTGTACCTGTGTACGAAGATGTCCAAGAGACTCCAAAATGAAGGACTTGAACTCGTTAAAGTCTCTGCAAAGTGTCGCCAAGTCAGAAGAAGTAGGATCCGGGGTCACCAAAACCTTCTGCAACCTTGCCTCATGTTCACAAAGTCGAGCGGTGAACATCTTTTCCAAGTCAGTAAGACTTTTCTCCAACTTGCCATCCATAATGTGTCTTGTGTAGGCTTATGTGTATGAGATAATGTTGGATAGATTTTACTTGTGCAGTGGGCAGGTGAGTCAGGCTACAAATAACTGCATAAATAACAATAAATAACTAAGATTTTATAATTTTAAATACTTAATTACTAGGAGCTAAGATTTTAAAGTCCTTTTGTTATGCCTACCCACACTTTTTTTTCTAAGTCCTTTTTTTGTACTTTTTTCAGATTTTATGTAATCTTTAGGATACTAAATATTCCCAAAATTTAATATCATCAACGTAACATTTAAGACTAAGGAGAAAATTCAGTATGAATTCAGGTTTCCACCGATATAACAAACCGGCACCGATTATTTTTTCTGTACACCGATATGATAAGTTTGTCCACCGAAATGATATACATATCCAGCGATATGATAATCTTTCCACTTTTGAACATCAAAAAGGAAATAGTTAGTAGGTAGGGTCACATGTCCAACAATGAAGCAAGTGTACACAATGAAACATCGCCATATTTCAAAAATGCGACGTTACCAAACCGTGCAAATCAGTGTGCAAGTAGCTCTTTATGAGCGCCCCCCACTGACCTAGTCAGGCGCCGCACTTCGTGGCGGAAGCATGTTTGCGGAGCATATTTGCAATTTTCATCTAAAAAAGTAAGATTTTTTTTACTTTGATTTTTTCCCTGGTCTAATGAGTACTACAATTGGTTATTTTTGTGTATTACGTATGATTAAGCATATATCTAAGATTCTTGTAGCCTACTTTGATAACCAAAGATTTTTTTAGCAAAACCCGAGGTGGTCCACGATGAAACGTTTCAACATGGACACAATCAAACTGTTTTATTGTGTACTACTAGGTGATTCATTGTACATACCTAGATAAGTTAAAGTAGAATTACTTTGGTAATAAGTTATCTCTTTAAATATCTTTACATATAGAAACATCTGTTTGCAGTTTAAACCTACACAGCACGTGTTAAAGCGCGCAGTTGGTAGGTAGGCATTTTCAGTCGTCGCGTTCCCTCACCGTCGTCGGGTGACCATAATATCTCTGGGTAATATTACTTATTTGTACTTTACATAGATCGCAGAACGACGACCAGGTAACTATGGAGAATATCGGTAAACTGTTGGATCATAAACTTAATACCTCTCTGGCCCAGTTTATGAACGATATTCGTACTGCGCTCATTGCGGAGGTACGGGAACATGTTCGGACGGAAATAGCGAGTGTTGTTCTGAATTTGCAGGAAGATTTTACTAGAACTACAGACTTCATTCATGCAGATCAACGAGATTTAAAAAAGGATATCGATGCAAAGACTCAAGCCATTAAAGAATTAGAGCATGACCGCCAGATGATGCAGAACGACATTGCAAAGCTGAACCATCGTTTGTCTACTGCTGAAAGTTCCTGAAAATAAAAACGAACATCTGGCGAACATTTTCAAGACTCTGTGCAGAAACATCGCCGTTCCGATCGACGATGGCCACATTCTGACTTGTAGGAGAGTGGCTAAAATGAGTACCGACTCTGACCGACCACGCAACATACTAATAAGTCTATCGAACAACCTACTGAGAGATCAAGTGCTATCGGCGTGTCGACACTTCAGAAAGACGAACAATAACAAACCAATAAACTGTGGTCATCTTGGTATAGCAACAAACAACAATGATATCTACGTCTCGGAGCATCTCTCGCCAGAGTGTAAGGCAGGCACTGCACGTCGCTGCAAGGAAGCGGGCGAAGGAACTTAAGTTCAAGTTTGTATGGGTAAAATTCGGCCGTGTATATGTACGTAAGACAGAAAGATCTGACTACGTGCACATAAAAAACTTGGATGTCTTAAATAAGTTATCGTAAACCTGTTTTTTTTTTCTTTTTAATTGTATATTTCTCCCTTTTTTTGTGTTGTTAAACCATGTCTCTATTTGGTATAACCTATATTAGTAGCTTTTCGCAAATTATAATGTTAATTTATTATCAGAATGTTAACCGTATTAGATCTAAGATTACTAAATTAAACTTGAATGTTCTTAATTGTGATTATGACATAATATGCCTCACCGAGACGAACTTGAATCACGGTGTGTTTGATTCTGAGTTGTTTGACAGTCGCTATAACATTTTTCGTAGGGACCGATGTGATACGTCGGTCAGTAAGAGAGAGGGTGGAGGAGTTGTCGTCGCTGTGAAAGAGCATTATAAGATACTTCGCAGATCGTCTTGGGAATCATGCCTGGAGGATTTATGGCTGTCAATTTTACCATCGGATGGTAAAACATCCGCTACAACTAATCTGTGCACATGCTACCTCCCACCGGACCTTCCAATTGATGGAGTGAAGCTGTTCTATGATAACTGTCAAAGAGTGATCACTGATAATCCAAACCGAAATGAATTTATTCTTATTGGTGACTTCAATACTCCCTCGCTTGCGTGGTATTCCGGCCCGAACTCTCTCGCTTTGATACAACATAAATACTCGATTCAGGACTCGCAATCCTCATTGCAAGAGCTTTATACTTGACGTGCATCTCAACAACACATCTTTTTATAACCCGGTGGTGCGAATGTTGCGCACATACAATGATCTTCTTCCACGCTACCACGACGAAATCGACGTATTCGACTATAACTCACTAAAATTTAAACGCAAGGTTAGGGGTGTTATGTCAAATATTATTGTTGTATAAATTTAAATTCAGAATTGCACCAGATATCTGCTAATTGCATGGCTTTTCTTTGTTGTACTTTTGCCTCATTGTTTGTCACTTTATTTTTTATGTTTTTAATTGGACAATGTTGAGTTTACATATTTAGGAACTTAGTTTAGATCTAAACCTATACACATAATTTTTATAACCTTTAATGTACTAAGTTCTGTTTTGTTAACCTAAAAATAAATAAATAAATAAATAAATAATAAATAAATCTATTTAATAACAATTAATTGGTGTTTCTTTTTAAATTAAGTGAAATTTCAACAATAATTTTACTGTTTCATTGATGAACATACGGTGTTTTATTGTGTACACACCCATGGATACAATGAAACATTTCTCATTTAAAAAAAAACCTCTGGTAGATTTTCTATAACTATTTGAGAAAAACTGAGTACACAGTTCGTTAGTCAATTAAATTCTTGACCTCTGTGTAAAAAATTTTAACTTATGGTAATAAATAACTGAGTTATGACTCTCAGAACTTTTAGTATTTCATTGTTGAACATGTTACCCTACCTATATATTTTTACAAGGGTGACTTAGAACTGTAGATCTGAACTGAGGGTATTTTGTAAGTAAATCACATCCAACGAGAACTGAGTTCTTAGAAATTTAATTTTTATTGCATTAAAATATACACAATTATATACTAAAAATATGTACATAACAAAATATCGTTTAAAAAATCCTCCGCGTCATTGCCGACTGGGAAGGTTCCCAGAATGCTGGCTGTGATGCCACGTTGGAAATAAATACGGTTTACTTATTCTTTGGGCCAGAAAATAGCCAGCCTTCTGGTCCTGAGAAGCATCGATTAGGCGTTTAGCAATGTCTCTATAAAGGCGGCGAGCACTCGGACCTCATGACCCCAGTGTCTCAACCCCAAACGGCTCAAATATGTAATCACCTGCTAGGTTAGCATATTTACGCCGTTTGAGGTCTTCAGCCGATGCAGCAGCAGCGCCGGCACATCCGGATGTGCTTGGAAGCTGTGAAGGTGCTAAGGTGTCAACGCATGTAGCGTCCCACACCAAAGGCCTTCCCATCTTCCACGGTAGCAACGATATACCGTCCGGTCTCTTTCCATCGCTTCGTGCTAAACCATTTGGTTCACGTACGGCCGGAAGACCTGCGGTGGAAAGAGCCCTACGAATTATGTCGTTTAGAATAGCGTGCCGAGATATACGACCTGCGCTTCTGCTACAAGAAAAACCATGGTGTCCCAGATAATTAAATAAAGTACTTATTAAAAATATCAAAAATCTCTTATAGGTTAAAATTGCACAATACACATTTATTACTGTGTACGATTCATCTAATTGTTTTGCCGTGTGTACACTTAAAACATTGTAGCCTTCTAGGTTTAACAATAATAAGTATACTTAACAAAATGACACGGGATCTACCGATATGATAAAACGACTCACCGAGATGATAAAATGATCAACCGAAATGATAAAGCAATCCACCGAAGTGACAAAACTGTGCGTTGATCATGAATCAAAACACCGATATTAGATATAAGACACCGATTTATTTTTTCTTTTCATTTCGTTGTAAATTATCATATGGGGTGCAAAGGGGCCCTTCTTACATCTATAGGTCCCCAGCGACCTCACCTGCTAGTGGCGCACCTGCTGATTAACGGACGAGGTTCGTATATTATGGTACCCATGTGGTGGCTTCGGCCCCTACGTGGATACCAGGTGGTACAACAGTGTTGGTCCGGGGGGTACCACCGTGCAGCTGTACTAAAGCCCCCCAAGTAACCCAGCCCAGGCTGGGTTGCGTTAGGGGTTCAGCAGCTGCACTGCCGGGTCCGGGGCGGTGTATGGTGTGGCAGGCAGGGGTCCAGTGGGGGCGAAGCGGAGTCTAGTGTGGGTGGTGTGGGTCGATTCGCCGGCCAGGGAGACCCTTAGCAACGGCGTTGCCGCGGCCGCCCGCAACATAGTCATGGGGCCCGCCTGGGACCAACCACCCCAGTAAGCTGCACCACATGTTGCGCATAATCCTGTTGTGGGGTCGCCGCTCCGGGTGGTAACCGGTGTGGGGTAGCGGTGGCCTTGCATCAGGGGGGTTTGAGAGCCCTTCCGTCCGGCGGGTCGGCTCCGACCTAACCACACGGTCCTAGACGAAGCTAGCCTCTGCACTTTGTCACTTACTGCCGCACCAAATATCGCCCTGTCTTCACGCTTCCCCATATCTCACCAATGACAGTGCAACAAGTTAATAGACGGTACACAGCGGCCCCTAAAAACCCCACAAAGTTGACTTCGTTTGAGGTGGAGTTCGCGAATATCCGCGGACTCCATGCGAACCCCGATACCGTCCACCATCACCTGGAGACGGCACGGCCTTCTGTGATGTTCCTAATGGAGACACAGATACGCCGCCCCGACGACACGTCTTGCCTCTGTTACCCGGGCTATGTTATTGAGATCTTACTTGTAAGTCTTCTCACGTAGCTGTAGGTGGCCCTTACTGTCCTGGTGGCTGTCGGTTGTTCGTACGTAGACTTCTGCTTCTCTTGTCACTACCTGTCCCCTAATGTTTCACTAGTTCGTACTTCACACGAATAGCACTCTGTTTGAGATACCAAATGCGCAAAGTCCTGTAGCTTCGAAGGAACAATGGTCGAGGACGTACGGGAGTAATAAGAGAGTAAGATAGTTTGTATGTGAAATGATATTAATTTATTGTTACTAAAAATGGTTTTAAATTACTATAAAGGTAAAAAATGTTGTAAATGTTAATTAAAAATAATGTTTGGGAAGAATAATGTTAAAGTAATAAAATGTTGAGAGTGCACTCGCGACAGAAAAAAATGTTTACTGTTGACCCGATCGCGACGATATTTCGTTGTACTCTGTGTGTAAAAATACTTAATACATTATAAAATTATCTTGGCTTAATTAATTAAATGCGGCGTTGCAAATGCAAATGCCCTGATTTGGGTTACACGTGTTCTGTGTCAGCATTACACCGAACACCATAGACGAAGCGGATACCCAAATTCTGCAAGCGCTCAAGCTTATTGACAAGCTCCTCCGATGCATCCAGGAAACAGACATCAGCATAGTCTAACAACGATAGAAGAAGAGATTGCGCAAGAGTCACTTTAGTTTGAAAAGGTAAGAGTTTTTGAAGAGATTTTAGAGATGATGAGTGAGCTATGGCTCACTGAGCTCGACGTCGTCTTCGCTGCGTGCCGTCCTCGCCCTGTCCTGCTCCTGGGAGACTTTAACGCCTGGAGTGAGGCGTGGGGCTCCCGGGAAACCAGGGACAAGGGGAGGCTTCTTGAGGACTGGACCAGAACACGTGGTCTGCAGGTCCTCAACCGGGGAAATGTCGCCACCTTCTGGCGGCGGGGGACCAGCTCGTTCGTGGACGTATCGTTCGCGACTTCTGCCCTCGCCGCCGCCTGGAGGAGGGTGAGGAGACGCACTCGGACCATCGGTACATCCGGTTCGATGTCGTCCCCCCACCTGACCTCCCACAGCCATCTTGATCACACTTCACCATCTTGATCGGGAGGCTCTCCTGGAGGCATCCATCGTGCAGGCATGGATTCCGGCACTGGACCGGCCGGTCGATGTGGATGCCGAGGCGGAGTGGTTCAGGAGAGCCATGTCGCAAATCTGTGATGCGGCGATGCCTAGAGTTACACCCAGACCGGCAAGGAAGCAGGTGTACTGGTGGTCGCCGGAGATTGCACAGCTGCGCGCAGCATGCATCTCCGCCCGCCCCCAGTACACCAGGTTTCGCCGGAGGCATCGCCGCCCAGACGACGCGGCAGCCCGAGAGGCGGAGCTATATCAGGTATACAGGGAGGCTAATGGCAATCTCCAGGAGACGATAAAGCGGGTCAAGACGGCGGCCCGCGAGGAGCTCCTGGAGACCCTTTAGCAGAACCCATGGGGGCGCCCGTACCTACAGGTCAGAGAGAAGCTCCGACCTAGAGCGCGCCCCCTGACCCAGAGTCTCCAGCCGCAGCAGCTGGAACGAGTCATGGGCTCCCTGTTGCCGACGAGCACGGAGGAGCACGTCCCTCCGTGCATGGCTCCGTCTCTGCCCGACGCGGATAGCACCAGCGAAGACGACGTACCCAAAGTCAGGGTGGGGGAGCTAGGTGCGGCAGTACTCCGGCTTAAACGCCGGAAAATCACTGCTCCCGGACCCGACGGCATTCCTGGCCGTGCATGGGTCCTGGCCCTCGATGAACTCGGGCCTCGACTGATGGGGCTCTTTAGCGCATGCCTCGAAAGGGGCCAGTTTCCCAAGGTGTGGAGGACGGGGAAACTGGTTCTGATCCGTAAGGCGGGGCGGCCGGTGGACTCATCATCCGGATACCGGCCGATCGTGTTGCTCGACGAGGTGTGTAAGCTCTTTGAGCGAATTATCGCGGAACGCCTCGTCGTGCATCTCACGAGTGTGGGGCCAGACCTGGCGGAAACCAGTTCGGTTTCCGTCGGGGACGCTCCACCGTGAGCGCGATCATGCGCGTGAAGCAGAAGAGCCTGACGGAGGAAGCAGTCTCGGAGGGCAGGGTGGTGGTGGCGGTGTCTCTTGACATCGCCAACGCTTTCAACGCCTTGCCATGGAGCTGCGTTAGGGAGGCGCTCGTGTATCACGGAACGCCTCTCTGCCTCCGTCGTATTGTCGGGGCCTATCTCTCGGAGAGGGCCATAGCTTTCCCCAGCTGGCTCGGGCCAGCTCGGCGGGATGTGTCGTGCGGTGTTCCACAGGGGTCGGTCCTGGGGCCGCTTCTGTGGAACATCGGCTACGACTGGGTGCTGCGGGGTGCGTAGTCTGAGGGCGTCGGCGTAACGTGCTACGCCGACGATACCCTCGTCACGGCGCGGGGTGCAACGTACCAGGAGGCAGCACTCAAGGTCACGACGGGTGTTGCTCAAGTCGTGGGTCGGATACGGCGGCTGGTACTGGAGGTGGCCTTGCACAAGTCCGAGGTTCTGTGCTTTCACAGACCTCGGAACGGTCCACCTGAAGGTTCCAGCATAAATGTGGGAGGCGTTAGCATCGGCATCAAGCCCTCTATGAAGTACCTAGGGATCGTACTTGATAGCCGATGGAACTTCGGACCACATTTCCGAAGTTTGGTCCCTAAAGTGACGGGGGCATCAGTCGCGCTTTCGCGACTCATGCCCAACCTAAAGGGACCCAACGCCTCCTGCAGGAGACTGTACCTGGGGATCGTGCGGAGTATGGCCCTATACGGGGCTCCCGTATGGGCGGCGCGGTTGACGGCCAACAACTCAACGCTCCTTAATAGACTGTTGTGAGGACCTTGGCCGTCAAAACAATAAGAGGGTACCGCACGATCTCCGGAGAGGCTGCATGTCTCCTAGCCGGGACCCCTCCATGGGACCTGGAAGCGAGAGCCCTTGCGTCATTGTTCCAATGGCGCAAGGAGGCGCTGGAGCGCTGGAGCCTGGGACCACAGGCCTACGTCTCGAGAAATCGAGGACAGCGTTCCCAGCTCCACCAGGATCTCATGGAGTCATGGAGGGTGCGACTTGAGCAATCCAGGTGGGGTACCACCATCATCGCGGCGGTGAGACCGATCATGGATGATTGGCTGCAGAGGCAGCATGGTGACCTCACGTATCGTGCGACGCAGATCGTTACCGGGCATGGATGCTTCGGTAGCTATCTGTTTCGCATCGGTCACACCCCGGTGTCAACACTGCGAGGTTTCCGACGACGACACCGCACTCCACACGTTGGTGGAGTGCTCAACGTGGGCGATTCAGCGCCGGGACCTCGTAGTGGGTCTGGGCGTGGATATCCTCTCGCTGGAAACCATGCTCCAAGCCATGGTCTCCAGCGCGAGTAGGTGGAACGCGGCCGTGTCCTTCTGCGAGCAAGTCATGCTCGCGAAGGAGGCGGCCGAGAGGGAGAGGGAGCGTACCCTCCCCGCCGAGTTCCGTAGTCAGCGGCGAGGGCGCCGCAGACTCATCTACGCCCAAGACCATCGACCTCCATGATCGGGGCCTGAGGACAGCGGAATCGCCACCCGCCGTCCTTACAGAAGCAGGCTAGAAGGGTTGCGTGCTGCGGGGCCTTTGCCCCATAGCACGCAACCAGATTCACTCACTGACGCGGGATAAAACCCAACCCCAACGACGCGGGATCCTCATCCCGACCAAACCACCGTATAGACCACAGAGGGCGCCACTGGAAATACCTGCTTGTAACCAGAGACGCGCGGCAACGGACGTTAGAGCGGCCGCGGCCATAGGCCGCGGAATTAAAAAAAAAAACGGTACTATGTCCACGGCTAAAACCAGACTGGAATTGACTTAGCAGGCAGTTAGAGGAAAGATAGCGAGACAGTTGATCATGAACAATACTCTCAAGAACCTTGGACAGGATAGGAAGAATGAATATAGGTCGGAACTGGGAGGGAGAAGTAGGATTAGGAACTTTAGGAAGCGGGATGACATGGGCCTTTTTCCACGATGACGGAAAACAATTGGATAATAAAGAACAGTTGATGATGTGGGTAAGGACAGGAGTAATATAGTTCAATATGGGTTGGACCATTTGAAGTAGGAGCCCATCATCACCAACAGCCTTAGAGGAAATAGACTGCAGTTGTTTCTTAATATCCGACTCTGAAACCGTGTGAAATGAGAAAGAAGTATTTAACGGCGATTGAAGAGATGACAGGTGATTTAAGGTCAACAATTTATCACTATCAGAGATACACGTCGGAGACTTCGAGAAATGAACATTCAGTCCATCAAGATCCATGTGGGAAGTAATGTCACTTTCCCTGGCCCTACCAACACGAACAGTTTTGAGGAATCACCATACTTCACCTGAGTTAAGGTCTTGTATTGAATGGTGGATGTGGTTACGTTTAGCATCCCTACACAGACGACAGCAATGATTACGTAATTTCTTGTACATGTCCCAATTCTTCACAGTAGGGTATTTATTTGCGATAGCTGCGGTTTGCCTGGTCTCGTTCGGCCATGGAAGCTCTGACTGATGTAGTCAGCCATGGTGCAGGTAGATGTCTAACCTTCACTCTCCTAAGCGGAGCATGCACATCGTAAACATCCAACAAAGTACGAGTAAAGGCTGTCACCTTCCCATCTAGGTCATCACAGCCGTAGACGGAAGACCAGTTCAGATTACCCACGTCAGCCTCCAATCTCTCCACATTTATGTTTTTAAAACTGCGAAGAAGAAGAAATTTACTCTTACGCTTTGGAGGGCGAATTTTGTAGGACAGTTACAACAAGTCATGGTGTGAGAGAGGAGCAGAAAGCTGTCCATGTGTTGCGACTTTGTGGGAGTCAGAAACTAGGATGAGGTCGATAAGAGAAGGTACACAGTTAGGTTGTCTGTGCGTAAAATCCAAGGGCAAGATATGCATATCAACGGAGGAGACAAGGGTCCGAAGTTTGTTGCTACGAGAGTCACCCTTGAGAAGGCAGGCGTTGAAGTCTCCGAGGATAATTCGATGTTCGTATAAAGAGGAAAGATTTTCAAGTGTCGTTTCAAAAGCAGAGAAATAGTTAATATTACATGACGGGCTGTCTACACCCAATAGTGTTTTAATGTGTTTAAAGTCAATTTCGAGAAACATATGTTCAGCAAAACCAGAATAAACCTTCGGAGACAGATCAACCACGCTGTAAGAGATGTCGCCACGAAGATATATGGCAACACCTCCATATCCCTTACACGTCGTATCATTACGCACCAACTTATACCCAGGAAGACAGACTTGAACAGAAGGAATTTCAGGTTTTAGGAAAGTTTCAGAAATTAGGACAGCATGTATAAGTTTATAATTAAAAGAGGATAATAAATCGGAGTAATGAGCTGGAACGCTTTGAGCATTGATGTGGACAACGTTAAAATATTATTTTTTTTAGAGGAAAGTTGGCTGCCAAGATAAATGGAATCATCCCCACCATCCGCGCTAATAAAACTATCATCGGACACACAAGAAGCAAGAGGTGAAGGCGTCACTAAGATCTTCCAACATAAAAAGCAAAAGAAAATAAGTATAAACATAGATATATAATATATGTAAATAACAAGATTTAGGAAAGTATTTTTTGATATAACTCACTAATTACGAGAAAAATAAAAAAAAATGTAAATTTTCATCTTTAACCAATTTTTTTTTGCGGCCGCACCTACGTCCATTGCCGAGCGCCTCCGGTTAACACTAAGAGAATTTCCAGTGGCCTTCGGCGGACTTTGGCCACCGGCGTGGCTGCTGCGTGGTGGTCGGGTGTTACCCCACATCCTTGAGGTCGGGTATTATCCCGCGTCGTTGGGGTTGGGTTTTATCCCGCGTCGGTGAGTGAATCTGGTTGCGTGCAGTAGGGCAAAGGCCCCGCAGCACGCAACCCTTCTAGCCTGCTTCTGTAAGGACGGTGGGTTGCTAATCCATCGTCCTCAGGCTCCGATCATGGAGTTCGATGGTCCTGGGCGTAGTCACATCTGCGGCGCCCCCGCCGCACACTTCGGAACTCAGCGTGAAGGGTACGCTCCCTCACCCTACCGGCCGCCTCTTTCACGAGCATAACCTGCTCGCAGAAGGAAACGGCCACGTTCCACTGGCTCACGCTAGAGACCATGGCTCGTAGCATGGTCTCCAGCTAGAGGGTATCTACGCCCAGGCCCACAACGAGCTCCCGGCGCTGACTCGCCCATGTTGAGCATTCCACCAATGTGTGGAATGCCGTGTCTTCGCCGGAAGCGTCGCAGTGTTGACTTCACATATCGTGCGAAACAGATAATCACCGTCGGTGATGATCTGTGTCGCACGATATGTGAGGCCACCGTGCTGCCTCTGCAGCCAGTCCTGCATGATCGGTCTCACCACCGCGATGGTGGTGGTTCCCCACTTAGGTCGCCCAATTCGCACCTTCCATGTCTCCATGAGATCCTGGCGGAGTTGGGACCTCTGGGCCTCGATTTCTCGAGACGCAGGCCTGTGCTCCCGCTCCAGCGCCTATTTGTGCCATTGAAACAATTTATTTTATTTTATTTATTTATTTATTATTAGTTTCAGAAAATAAAAACATTAACATTATTTTGTGATTGGAGACCCCTTAAAAGCAAACAATGCCTGTATTAGGAGGCTCCGCTCTTCCATAACAAGGTATAATAAAGAAAAAACTAACTAAAACTGTAACTATAGGTACTATTTGTAACTTAAACTCATGCAGATATACATCAAGTCCAGGGCCGCGCCGAGCCTTGGCAGCGCCTGTGTGCGAACCCTATGAAGCGCCTTTTTTTTATGAATCTTCATGTTTCAAAGTCTTTTTTTTTTAATTATATAAAACCAATTCGCTTGCCCAATTACTGCGAAAAATTAACGCAAATCGGTTTTAGGGGCATTCAGGTCCCCAGTGACCTCACCTGCAAACGGCGCACTTGCTGATCAACGAACGAGGCAATGTGAATTCACGGTATCCATACCTCGGCCTCTACGCGGGTACCCTCGTGCAGCTCTGATAAAGCCCCCCGAGTAACCCAGCCCAGGTTGGGTTGTGTTGGTGGTTCAGATGCTGCAGAGCCGGGCCCGTGCGATGTGTGTGGTGCATCAGACATGGCACCTACACTATTGTTTATATAAATCGTGTATGGTTTATAAAGATAACATAATGTGTTTTTGTTAGGACATTTGATATTTTTGTAGTTATTAGGTTGTAGTACGATGCAGTTCCTTTGGTGATAAGCAATATTGTCCAGCGATATGATTGTTATGCCAATAATTTTTTTTGTCTGTTTCATATGGACCTAGAGCAAGAACGAAAAACGTTTTTTCGGATTAGGTTTGGTTACTGTTTAATAACGTTGAATTAATTTGATTGATGTTGCCATTTTATTAAGCGATCGTGGTTTCAACGTCGGATTGATAGAGATGGGAGTTCGATTATGACTATTTTAAAATGGTCAATAGATGTGGTCAGGTGGCCACCGAATTCTCTATTGAGCGATGTTGAGATCAAAATTAAATTCAAACATTGTTTATAGTTGCTCTCATTCCGTTTGTTGTCTTAAGAGGGTTCATTATGAATATTATTGATTTAATTTAGTTTAGCATAATTTAGCTAGCACAAGTTTGACAATTTGCTTTTTTTAAATAGCATGTTTTTTTTTCTCATAGAGTACAAGTTGTCAGTCATACGAGGTCCTTTGCATAACGACAGACTTATAAAGGGGGGGGGGGTAAAAATATTTTATCATGCTTGCATAGGTAAAGTCGCCGATAGGAATAAAATAAGGTATTGCTTTGTATAATGATAAAAAAAATTATTTTTTTTGAAATTATTAAATTAAATTTTTTTTTAAACTTCCAAAAAAAAAAAATTTTTTTTCCATGGGTAGCCGTCATGTGAAGGTGCCTGCACATTCGCATACGACCTCATTGAGTTTATTGTAAATTTGTATTGGCTGGAAGGAATCAGACAATTTAAACATTAAAAAACATTTAAACGGAATCAAATATAGCAGCGTTGTTGGCCGTCAGTCTCGCCGCCCATACGGGAGCTCCGTACACGGCCATACTACGCACGATCCCCAGGTACAGTCTCCTGCAGGAAGCGTTGGGTCCCTTCAAGTTGAGCATCAGTCGCGAGAGCGCGACTAGGACCGACCCCTGAGAAACACCGCACGACACTTCTCGCCGAGCTGGCCCAAGCCAGCTGGGGTAAGTTATGGCCCTCTCGGATAAATATGCCCCAACTATACGACCGAGGTAGAGAGGCACTCCGTGGTAGACCAGTGCCTCCCTAACGCGGCTCTAGGGTAAGGTGTTAAAGGCGTTGGCGATGTTAAGAGACACCGCCAACACCACCTCGCCCCGCGACATTGCTTCCTCCGCCAGGGTCTTCAAGCGCATAATCGCGTTCACGGTGGAGCGTCCCCGACGGAAACCGTACTGGTTGTCCGCCAGGTCTGGGCCCACACGCGTGAGATGCTCGATAAGGCGTTCCGCTGTTCTTTCTATCTTTCCATCCAAAGGTTGCTTGTAAGATATTACTGTTTAGTGATAAGGCCGCATTTGTACATATTCAATATGGATGGTTTTTATTATGTTATTTTTGTATTGGTGTACAATAAAGTTTATTGTATTGTATTGTATTCCGCGATAATTCGCTCAAAGAGCTTACACACCTCATCGAGCAATACGATCGGCTGGTATCCGGACGGTGAATCCACCGGCCGCCCCGGTTTCCAAATAAGGACCAATTTCCTCGTCCTCCACACCTTGGGAAACTGGCCCTTTTCGAGGCATGCGCTGAAGCGCCCCCTCAGTCAGGGCCCGAGTTCCTCGAGGGCCAGGACCCATTCACGGCCCGGATTGCCGTCGGGTCTAGGAGCGGTGATTTTCCGGCGACTGAGCCGAGGTACCACCGCTACTAACTCACCCTCTCTGACTTCGGTAACGTCGTCTTCGCTGCTGCTATCCGCGTTGGGCGTCTGAGACGGAGCCATACGCGGAGGGAGGTGCTCCTCCGCCCTCGTCGGAAACAGAGAGCCCAAGAACCCCTCCAGCCGATCCGGCTGGAGACTATGGGTCAGTGGGAGCACCCTCGGTCGGAGTTTGCCTCTGACCTCAAAGTGCGCCCCCATGTGTTCTGCTTCAGGGTCGCGTGATCGCCTCCTGGAGGGTGCCCTTAGCCTCTCTGTATGACGCATATAGCTCCGCCTCCCTGGCTACCGCGTCATCTGGTCGACGATGCCTCCGACGAAACCGGGTGTACTGGCGGCGGGCGGAGACGCATGCCGCACGCAGCTGTGCAATCTCCGGCGACCACCGTTACACCTGCTTCCTTGCCGACCCTAGGCACCCTAGGCATTGCCGCATCGCAGACTTGCGACATGGCTCTCCTGAACCACTCCGCCTCTCGGTCTAAAATCTTAAGCGACCAACGTGGTTCCGGGGAATTCGGTACCGGCTGTGGAAGGTTAGGTGGGACGACGAATTCGAACTGGATGTAACGGTGGTCCGAATGCGTCTCCACACCCTCCTCCACGCACCAGCCCATAATACGGCGGGCGAGGGCAGGGGTCGCGAACGTTAAGTCCACGACCGAGCTGACCCCCGACCGCCAAAAGGTGACAACATTTCCCCGGTTGAGGATCATCTTTAACCTTGAATAACTGTTTTAGCACAAGTCGGATCGATGGGAACTTTTGATATTTGATTTATAATGGTGTATTTAAGACCTGCACCAATTTGCAGCTCTATACGAAATAATGCAACCTTACATTTTTGTTCGGAATGTTTTAACTGGATAACTCTGTTAGCTACCTGATTTGAGATTTTTTTTTTAGAAATCTGGGTAGGACTCGGTGAAATGAAGCTACTTACGAAAATGAGCTTGCTGTTAATCAATATTTTTCAATGTTCTATGCCTGTTGTTTTGCCGAAAAGATTTTGACAAAATTTCATTACCCAAACAAATTTTAGCAACCTTTTTTTTATACCATTGTAATATTTCGAATGATTTTAGTACGCATATTTTTATTTGGTCAAATTTTTACTTGGCAAAATATTACCATGTACAGTCGGTCCCAAAAGTCGCTGAACACATTCAAACTTCCAAAACATCTGAACACTAAAAATGTCATAAGTCAGTGACGCAACAAGAGAACAAAATAAACTCAACATACAGAAGGTCCATAAAAAGCTGAACACTAGTATTCCAAAAGTAGCTGAACATTATTAACATCATAAGTAGATTAACAAATCATATTTTCAATGTTGTTGCCTATTAATCTAATTTTGGTGTTCCTGATGTAACACGAATTTTGGTCTTTTGACATGTAGGATAATTTGAGAAAAGTTTTAAAGCTAAAATTAATCTCCATTGGTGCAGTGCTCCCTATGCCTAGGTTATGGACCTTTGTGGCCGCTGCGTGGTGGTCGGGTTTTACCCCGCATCCTTGGGGTCGGGTTTTATCCAGCGTCGGTGAGTGAAGACGTGTGTGGGGTGAGGCTTCACAGCACGCAGCCCTTCTAGCCTGCTTCTGTAAGGACGGTGGGTTGCTAGTCCGTCGTCCTTAGGCCCCGATCATGGAGGTTGATGGTCCTGTGCGTAGTCACGTCTGCGGCGCCCTTTTTGTCCTATTCTAGGTCAGTTTTCTGACAGATAACCAATACTATCTCTGGCCATCAGTCAACAAAATCAAATACGTTCGGCTACTATGATGGGATACACAGACTAAACTTATTACGCTTGTGTATAATTTGTTCACCCAGGTGATCAGAGTACACAAAAATGTGAAATTTGTTCATCCAGGCGCACAAAGTCGTTTTCTGTCTGGGGTTACTAAAGAACATACATACATATCATTCATCCAACCGCCGAAGGAGTGGGCAGTGCCGATAGCGGCAATAGGCTTGGCTCCTATTAGTTGGGATCAGTGTGGATGTGATGTGTAACCCACACTTTACCAGTAAATTTGTTGAGCCCAAATAATAGGAGCCAAGCATTCTGTAATTCAATATAAAATTTTACCAGTCAGGACAGATGTTACATAGGTACCATTAAAACAGTCTCTACAGTCCGATCACGCAACATGCAGCACTTAATAACAAGAGTAATGAAATCATCAAGTTAACATTAACATTTTTTATTCAGCCACATAATTTTTGTATATAAATACATTACAGAGTTAAAATTAAGCAATAATTAATTGCTACCTTAAGTACCAATTGAACACTGATCATTTTTTATATGAGATTTTATCCCTTATTAGCGTTTCGATGCCGATTTATACTATAAGCTATATTTAAAATGGGAATACAAATAATGATTTTGACTCAATAATCAGAATATTAAATAAATAAAACATAAATAAAATAATAATAACAAGCTGTATAAATAATAATAATTCAACTACTTATGTGTCGAGGCTACGTAAAGTTGCGCGTCTGTGGCGAAGCGGCCGCGACATGTCGTGTCTTTACAATCAGTACTTTGCTCTAGTGTAATTAAAGTATAGATAAAATGTACCACACGTTTTGATAAGTTAACAAGTTTATGGAATTATATTCCCGCCCCATTATGTGCCATTATGATTGTGTGATTGAAACATGATTACAAATGAAAATAATAAGTTTCTAATCTCTTAATTTTAACCATTTCATCTGACGTACCTACATAATTGCCATGTATTATAATTTTTGATATACATGGTCCATGGTTCCATACTTTGTTTATTTCCAAATTTAATTAAAATTTCAGGTTATTTCAATTTAACCTATACAAAATACAAATTTACTAAGGTTTTCGTTTATTGTAACTTCTTCTATTGACTAAATACTTTTATTTTTTAATCTATCAATATGTGGCAAGATTTATTTCTCAGTCCCAGTGCTTGTTTTGACACTAGTTAATATTACACACTTCACTGTACATTAAGCTAAATAAAAGGTTACAACTGCCAAATATCGTGAATAATTATTGTGATGTGTGATACTTAAAAACTACTAAACTTTTACCAAACCTACATTACTTCGAGTTCACTCTTTTAACCTCTACTGCAAATTCCTATAAAAATTGTGCGTTTTGACATTTAATATACCTACTACATTTATTTAATATTAGGCTCTTTACACAGCTAAATATCGTCATCTCTTTTTAGATATAATAAATATCTGATACCTAGGAAATGTACAATGGTACAATATTACCTATTTTTTTCACTTAAAATGTACACTACAGCATTTTTCATGTTCCGACATTACTTGCAGACTAGTTGTGTTTTAGGATATGTCTACACTCAAACTAAGCAGAGATTGTGATACGAGTATGAGAGAATCAGAAGATAGGTATTAAACCGTTTTTAAATGACAATAATAACCTCCGGCATAATTGGTGGATCATATGAACGGTTGACTACGACACTGGAGAATACAGCCTAGACTATCGGTTTGGCGATTTATACGGTCTACTTAAAATATTTCACATTTATATTTTCAAAGTATCTCTTTAGATTTATCTAGGTATAGATTAATACTGTGATGATTAAAGGTTTTGAAAAACCTTCGCTACAATAGATATATTACAAAGTTTTTATTTAGTGTGATTCAATTCAAGGTAAGTGTTGTGATGATAAAACTTGTTCTATATAATACCTATTTGTAACATTCATACATTAATGTACGGGATTCTATTAAAATTACATTTTTATTCGTTTCATAAGATTCTGAGTGATTTAATTAAAAAGGAATAACTATAAATATGTAATGTTGTTCCTATTTATTAACAAGCGTTCTTTGTTTTGCCATTTTGTTTTGATTTTTTCGGATATAAACCGTCAATTCCTTTTCCGAATGGTGTTTGGGCATTTGTGGTTAAGTAATATGATCCTTTTGCACTGTAATAAAACCGAAAATAATATGTAAATTATGTAATAGAGAGATATAATCGATTTGGATTATTTTGGTGCGTACTCGTATTTCTGATGAAAAATAAAATGGCGGTAGTTCCACAAGTAGGTACATAGGTTGTAACATAGGTAAATATATATAATTATAGCTATTTACATAGATTCCGAATGTATTAAACAGCTTTAAAATAGACTAAGAAGTATGCAAAACTGAGTATCTTAGATAATGCTAGGTCTGTCTATTGCTGCTAAGTGAAACTCGCACATCCGAGGTACTTAATCGTCTCTGTTTTGATACGCTAGTACTATTATAACTATTCTGTGGTTTAGGACACTTACCTACTATCACAGCTAAATCCCATGTAAACCATCCCTGTCTCGGGAGTAGGATTGTCTTTGAATTTGCTATAAGACTCTGCCGGTGATGCTGGGAAAGCTTCAGGGTTTAATACTGATTCTGCGTAGAACCTCCAGGATCGCCAATGACTGCATAAATCTGGAATATAATAATAGCACTTTACTAAATAAATAGAAATGTCTAGAACCGGTGGGGTCAAAAACACCTCGAGTGGCAAATTCGTACTGAAAGACGCGGCGTCGGCGGCATGGATAGGCTTGCCACTTACTAGTTAGGTGGACTGACGACATCGTAAAGGTCGCAGGAAGATCAAGCACGAATGCTGTAGCGTGTGGGGAGGTCTGTGTGGGTGTCAATTGGCTGATGATGATGCTGATTACGAGAATGTCGTAAGTTGGTTAGTTTATGTTGTGAGTTATGTTTTAAACTGGTGAAATTATGCATTAGTTAAAGTATTTTTATCGGTTCCAGCCTAAAGCAGATTAATATGATACTTAGAATTAGCATTTTATGATTGGAAATTATTGTGACGCAGGTGGTTTTACTTATCTATAGATGATGATGACAATAGGCTTGTGTCCCAAATTTCAAAAATTTATTAAATCTGTAGTTTTGTATCTATATAGTCACAAAAATGTATTATTTTGATTTAAAACAATCATTTACACAGTTTATTTTGCGATCTAAAATAAGTATTTAAATTGGTAACGAAAACGCTCCAATCTGTCATGGCGCCTTGGGTGATGTCACACGTTGCGAAACAAATCAAAATGTGTTTGACGAAGCTATCCTGAACAAAAAACGAACGTAGTTCGCTGCAGCGATTAAGCCATAAATTAGTCGTCTAATCGTAATATAAATATTCAAGCGCAAGATAAATATTTTTTAAATATAATAAATAAATATTTTTGGACATTCTCACACAAAGTCATCTAGCCCAAATTAAGCTAATATAAGCTTGTGTTATGGGATCTAGACGACTGATAAACATACTTATATATTTCTAAATACATACATATTATACATAGAAAATACCCAAACTCCGAAACAAACATTTGTGGATCACACAAATAATTTGAATCGACCCGGAATCGAACCTGGGACCTCAGGGGCCGCAGTCGCATACTCATACCACTGAGCCACCGAGGCAGTCGCTTATTTGTTCAGTTTTTTCACGACCAAAAGGTCAAAAGCGCCGTGAATATCATGGCGCTTACGCGTTTCCTTCAACGTATTCCAAGAACATGTCACTTGTAAGGATTATACACTATAGACTGGACACGCATAGCTTTTTACCTACGACGAAACGGACATGGTATATGGGTTTGGGGTGAGAGGATGTTTGTGCAAATACATGTTGTCATTTTTCTCCAAAACTACTGGTCGGATTTTGATGCAGTTTTTAGTTATGGGTTCAGGTTTGATTGGTGCATGTTCTTAGATAAATGTTACGATGACAACTCACCAGGGGGCGCTGCAGCGAACATTATTTGTGAAAAGCAATGTTGCCAATTTTCACTAAAACTAGTAGTCCCATTTTGATCCAGTTTTCAGTTATGGGTTCGAGTTAGATTGGTACAGGTTTCTAGATAGATGTTATGGTGACAACTCATCCGGGGGCGCTACAGCTAACATTATTTGTGATGAAAATCAATTTTGATTCGGCTTTTTTTAGGAATGGATTTGTAGTTGATTAGTGAGGGTTCTTAAATAGGTGTAACGACTAGAAGGCGCTACATATCTATGCTCTTTAAGAAGTCTTAAATAAAACTCAAAATTAAAAATTTTGAAAAACCCACGATGATTATAAAGCAATTGAAAAAAGGATAAAATAGTTTAAAAACCTCCAAAAAGTTAAAAATAAATTGTGTTGGTTAGCCCTTTAACTTTGATATAGGTGCCTAGCAATATTTTGATTCAAGCGTTGTCTCGAAATGCACATCGAAATAATACGCCAAAACTGCGTTTTGTTCAATCTACTTTTGTTAGATTTATAATAATTTAACTTTAAAATTAACAAAAATTCGTAAATTAATAAAAACGTACGAACAATTAAATTACACAAAATCACAGACACAACTTGAACAAGAAGTCAGCTCTTCATACATACTTACTCTATGGTGTGAGAGCGCAACCTGTGACGTCATATTTTCTGATTGGTGGTGTGATGTCACGTGACTGAATGCCAAATTTTTCCAAACTTATTTTCAAAAAATAATAGGAATCTTTATTCTGTCTACTAATTTATATTACTTTTTGTTGTCTATTCATTGGAAATAGTCATAAGAAACATACACCAATCCGATTTATTCTTAGTGGACACAAGCCTATTCCCTACTTTCCTCTCACCCAAGTGTTTATAAAAATGAGGTGCATAATGTTATGAATTTGAAACGTTTTGAAAGTATAATCTTTACATGGATCCATCTAACTTTCTTCTGTTAAAACATAGCGAATAAGTATATAATACTTTCAAGCTTAGCAAGGCGTGTCGTAGTTGTGCATTTACCCACAAGTAAGTACACAGCTCAAAGGTATCTGGTATAGATAACTGCATACATAACGCCTTTGTACAGTGTACATTATAGGTACTTACCCATTCGCGACATAACAGCGAGCTGCAACAGAAACATTCGTATACGAAGCGTATCAGCCACCTGCATGATGATGCCTCGCCTTAAGTAATCAGTTCGACACTAACTAGCACACTTACTGTCGTCCGACAACGGTATGGGCGCAAACCTTGGACACCCAGGTTGGGTCCCTTTACCCCCATTGGGCCAGAAGTCAGCTGTCCCCGTGCGAACAGGCGCGCCATATCCGCCAGCATCAGTGTGTATAACATCCACAAACTCAGCGTCTTTTGCGTTAATATGTTCCATAACAACTCCGTCAGGATAGAATGCTGGAAAAGCAGGGTCGAGCGCTGTTAACCTGTAATAGTTATAAATAGAAAAATTAGGTGTGCTTTGGCAGTAACCGATGAAAATTAAGTTTATTAACGAACTAGAAGATCGACGCGTGATATAGTTTTGTCGTTCCTTGTTCCCGTGGGAACACATTACCGGGATAAAAGGTAGTAGCCTATGTTACTCAGGGATATTGTAACTACATATCAGTGAAAGACTTTTCAAAATCGGATCATTAGTTACGGAGCAAATTCACTTCAAACAAACAAATAACCAAATCTGTCCTCTTTATAATATTAGTATAGATAGGTGCTAGTAGAACTATAATTCGATATACTATGAGTACTATGACACAGTTTGTGCAGATAAATTTGGAAACATTTTGAAACGAATTCGTCATCAATTCACTTTTGCAGTCAAGTGGAACGATATATCCGGGAACTTAATTTACAACGCTTACATGAAAAAATTCCGTCAATCAATGTGTACAGTATTTTGAAATAATGTCTAATGGGTTCATTATGATGACCATCACCGATATGCTTCGGCGAATAACGTAATAGGGAGGTACTTATGGTACAACCGTTCTTATGTCTTCATAACTGTTTCATAATTTATTCAATGAAATCTATGTCATGAATTTAGAAGACCAAATGCAGGCACTTTATTATCCTTTCTATTTCATTGGTATACAATTTTTTTTAAGTATTTAAACTGTCGGTCCATTATTTAGGTAAGTAATATACCTAATATAGATTACTAGGATATAGTATATACATTTTATCACAGGCATACAACCTCCGCCGGGCGCCACTGGAAATACCTTCTGGTGCGTACCAGAGACGCCCGCAGCGAAGGACATGGTAGCGGCTGCGGTCTTGCGGAATTAATAAAAGCCATACAACCTTTGGGGGTAGGCCCAAAATAGGTAGTGCCGGTTAAACAGGTGCCTAGTGGTGTATTAATATACAATAATATATTATATAAAAAAGGAATACCTTTTAACAACTTTGTTATATTTGTTTTTAAGTTCTCGCGCTGTGTAACCGCCCACGTGACTGCCTAAAGAATGTCCTACAATTTGAAACTTTTCCAATAGTAAACCTGACTCCAAAAGCTTATTTAAATTTTCTGCCGCCGCCATTCCAACCTGGAAATATTTTTTTAGTATATTTTTACATTATAGTACAAATAATTGGCTCTTTTTTGTATACAATAAAAATAATCTGACTGCTTCGGTGGCATGGTCGGTAGTGTATCCGCTTTCGACGCCGGAGTCTCGGGTTCGATTACCGGTCGGGATAAACTTTGTGTGAAGATACGTTTGTACTGAAGTCTGATGATTCCTATGTATAATATGTATGTATATCAGTTTATCTAGTACTCATATCACAAGCTCTGCTTAGTTTGAGACTAGATGGCGTTGTGTGAATTGTCCTAAAATAATGTAATTTATGCTTTCGATTGTCGGCACTTGGTGGAACTTATAGTAATACATTTTTGAGTTATTTCAAAAATGTAATTTATGCTTTCGATTGTCGGCACTTGGTGGAACTTATAGTAATACATTTTTGAGTTTTTTTCAAAAATGTAGTCCTAAAATAATATTTATTTATCAATATAATCAACTTATAACTCACTTTACGTACGTAACTTAAAATATTCATAAGGTGTCTTAAATATAAAATTCTTTGTTTTTAATAGCGTCATTAAATACAGTAATAGGAATATGTTGCATTAATCTGTGCGTTAGTACACTGAATTTATAAATATTCCAGAAGACATTATATAATTATTGTAGAAGATATTATTACTTAATATTTTGGCTCTAAAAATACGGGTTGAATTTCGTTTCTGTGCTAGTAATAATGTTATTCAGTTTGTAATTCTTCTTCCACCACCACAAACCTTATGATATTTACTAACAATTTATTTGAAAAAATGGTCCGTAGGGTGCAAGTTTACGCAATTTATACAGATTTTCAAAAGGCATTCGACCAAGTTGATCATAAAATCCTTCTTGAGAAGTTAGCTTTTAATGGAATCCGTGGCAATTTACCCAGGTTTGTCTCATACATATCTAACAGAAGTCAAAAAGTTGTAGTTAATGGTTCCGAGTCAGCCTCTATAACTGTGCAATCCGGCGTTCCTCAGGGGTCACCGGCACCCTCGGACCATTATTATTTATTATATTCATTAATGATATTCAGCACTTTTTTATACATTCGCGTTTTCTAATGTATGCAGATGATATCAAAATTTATAAAACCTGCAAAGACACTCAGGATTGTTTACAGCTTCAGAGTGACCTTGACAGACTGCACACTTACTGTGAGGATAGTAGGCTATTTCTCAGTCTGCCTAACTGTCATAAGATATCTTTCACAAAAAATAAAAACCTTGTCAACTAAAAAACCTTGTCAAAAAAACTCACTGGTATACTATTCCATAAATATTTATTTTTATTTTTGGTAAAACCTGACCGGTTTCGCCTTATGGCATCATCAGAGGTGTTTACTCACTTTTGTAGCACATTTTACTAACATACTCGTATAATTTACTTTTAGAACACATTTCGCTAGAAACTCATCTTCACGCTAACATTAAACCGAGTACTCAGATCTGGAGACGATAAAGCGGGCCAAGACGGTGGCCCGCGAGGAGCTCCTGGAGACCCTGCAGCGGAACCCATGGGGGCGCCCGTACCTACAGGTCAGGGAGAAACTCCGACCTAGGGCGCCCCCACTGACCCAGAGTCTCCAGCCGCAGCAGCTGGAGTGGGTCGTGGGCTCACTGTTTCCGACGAGCGCGGAGGAGCACGTCCCTCGGCGCATGGCTCCGTCTCTGCCCGACGCGGATAGCACCAGCGAAGACGACGTACCCGAAGTCAGCGTGGGGGAGCTAGGTGCGGCAGTACTCCGGCTTAAACGCCGGAAAACCACTGCCCCCGGACCCGACGGCATTCCTGGCCGTGCATGGGTCCTGGCCCTCGAAGAACTCGGGCCTCGACTGATGGGGCTCTTTAGCGCATGCCTCGAAAGGGGCCAGTTTCCCAAGGTGTGGAGGACGGGGAAACTGGTCCTGATCCATAAGGCGGGGCGGCCGGTGGACTCACCGTCCGGATACCGGCCGATCCTGTTGCTCGACGAGGTGTGTAAGCTCTTTGAGCGAATTATCGCGTAACGCCTCGTCGAGCATCTCACGAGTGTGGGGCCAGACCTGGCGGATAACCAGTTCGGTTTCCGTCGGGGACGCTCCACCGTGAGCGCGATCATGCGCTTGAAGAGCCTGACGGAGGAAGCAGTCTCGCAGGGCAAGGTGGTGGTGGCGGTGTCTCTTGACATCGCCAACGCGTTCAACACCTTGCCATGGAGCTGCGTTAGGGAGGCGCTCGTGTATCACGAAACGCCTCTCTGCCTCCGTCGTATTGTCGGGGCCTATCTCTCGGAGAGGGCCATAGCTTTCCCCAGCTGGCTCGGGCCAGCTCGACGAGATGTGTCGTGCGGTGTTCCGCAGGGGTCGGTCCTGGGGCCGCTTCTGTGGAATATCGGCTACGACTGGGTGATGCGGGGTGCGTTGCCTAGGGGCGTCGGCGTAACGTGCTACGCCGACGATACCCTCGTCACGGCGCGGGGTGCAACGTACCAGGAGGCAGCACTCAAGGTCACGACGGGTGTTGCTCGAGTCGTGGGTCGGATACGGCAGCTGGGACTGGAGGTGGCCTTGCACAAGTCCGAGGTTCTGTGCTTTCACAGACCTCGGAACGGTCCACCCGAAGGTTCCAGCATAAATGTGGGAGGCGTTAGCATCGGCATCAAGCCCTCGATGAAGTACCTAGGGATCGTACTTGATAGCCGATGGAACTTCGGACCACATTTCCGAAGTTTGGTCCCCAAGGTTACGCAGGCATCGGTCGCGCTTTCGCGACTGATGCCCAACCAAAAGGGACCCAACGCTTCCTGCAGGAGACTGTACCTGGGGATCGTGCGGAGTATGGCCCTATACGGGGCTCCCGTATGGGCGGATAGGTTGGCGGTCAAGGGGAACGTGACTCTGTTAAACAGACCACTTCGAACCTTGGCCGTCAGAACCATACGGGGGTACCGCACGATCTCCGGAGAGGCTGCATGTCTCCTAGCCGGGACCCCTCCATGGGACCTGGAAGCGAGAGCCCTTGCGTCATTGTTCCAATGGCGCAAGGAGGCGCTGGAGCGGGACCACAGGCCTGCGTCTCGAGAAATCGAGGACCAGCGGTCCCAACTCCGCCAGGATCTCATGAAGTCATGGAGGGTGCGACTTGAGCAATCCAAGTGGGGTACCACCATAATCGCGGCGGTGAGACCGATCATGGACGATTGGCTGCAGAGGCAGCATGGTGACCTCACGTACCGTGCGACGCAGATCGTTGCCGGGCATGGATGCTTCGGTAGCTATCTGTTTCGCATGCATCGTGAGGTCACACCCCGGTGTCAACACTGCGAGGTTTCCGACGACGACACCGCACTCCACACGTTGGTGGAGTGCTCAGCCTGGGCGAGTCAGCGCCGGGACCTCGTGTGGGTCTGGGCGTGGATACCCTCTCGCTGGATACCATGCTTCAAGCCATGGTCTCCAGCCGGAGTAGGTGGAACGCGGCCGTGTCCTTCTGCGAGCAAGTCATGCTCGCGAAGGAGGCGGCCGGGAGGGAGAGGGAGCGTACCCTCCCCGCCGAGTTCCGTAGTCGGCGGCCAGAGCGCCCCAGACTCTGCGACTACGCCCAAGACTATCGACCTCCATGATCGGGGCCTGAGGACGGCGGGATCGCCATCCGCCGTCCTTACAGAAGCAGGCTAGAAGGGTTGCGTGCTGCGGGGCCTTTGCCCCATAGCACGCAACCAGATTCACTCACTGACGCGGGATAAAACCCTTCCCCAACGACGCGGGATTCTCGTCCCGACCCAACACCCGAAGAGACCACAGAGGTGGTCAAAGTCCGCCGGGCGCCACTGGACATACCCTCTGCTAGTAACCAGAGACGCCCGGCAACGGACGTTAGAGCGGCCGCGGCCTTGGGCCGCAGAATTAAAAAAAAAAAAAAAAAAGTACTCAGATCTCAGTTTAATGTTAGCGTCTCAGTTTTTTTTTTTTTAATATTTGTTTCGCCAAATTTGCCGCCCGCCTGGTGGTAAGTCGTGACGACGTCTAGCGATTGTGGGCCACTCTCACAGCATACAATACGTATGTTAACGTGAAGATGAATATCTATAACATAATATTAGCGAAATGTGTTCTAAAAGTAAATTATATGTTAGTAAAATATTTTTGGAATAGTGTACAAGAAGTTTCTTTTCAAAAAAGTACACAAACATTGACTCAATCCGGGTATCGAACCCTGGACCTCAGGGGCGGCAGTCGCATATACACATACCTATCACCACACCACCGAGACAGTAGATAAAATATAATGGATGCTAATTAATGTGCCTCTCTTACGTAGGACCTACAAAGTGATTAGCGAACTGTGGGTGAATAACGCTTCTGTCTACCCCTTCAAGGATTGACGTGATTGAGTGATAATAACGATAGAACAATAGGGTCAGGTATTACAGATGCAAAATATTAAAGGTCCAAACAAATGGAGTACCTACCTCACAGTATAAGTAGAGTTCTATATCTGTACTTGTTTTGTTTTAGTAGATTACTCTGCCTGTACTGTGCCTACGTCATCGTTTCACACTTTTTTCACTATTTACATATTTTCATAAAGAATACTATGTGAGTCCAGCGATTCTTCTTCTTTTTTTAAAAACGTCGCTCCATCGATATTCATCGACGATTTCGTCAATGTCAAGGTAATGCTTGATTTTTACCGCACAGAAGAACTAGTTCGCGGTACGGGACAAGGAAACGTTGTTCGATATTGCAATTGAGCGTTTGGGCCTGTATTTCTGCCCAGCGCCAGAGGTAACCTAAAAAGCAACCTGCCACGCGCTCCACAAAAATCCAAGTCCTGTTCAGTGTTTAATAAATAAATCCAAAAAAATAAAAATATGTGCATTGTGTCTAAAACTGGCACCTTAATGGCACTGTCTAAAACAATAATTTACCTACCTATGACGTAAACCTATGAAGTGATTTATTACGCTAACTATGAAATTAATAATTATTGTAATCACCAATGTCAAATGATATTAATATTGAACAATCACGGATTTGTAATGTGGGACTGGTATTTTTTGAGTCGGTGGGTTTTTACCTATCTTGTGTACAACGTAGGTACCTACAGCTTATTTTTATTCGGGATTGCTTTGGTTATGAACAACTGAAGCAGGCGTAACACACTGTGTTACACCTGCTTTAATTTTTATCAGAGCCCAAGAAGTAAAGATCTAGCCGAACAAAAATATTAGAGAAGTTGACTCTAATACTAAATACGTTTGGAGAGGATCAGGTGGTACTATAATAAGTCAATGGTGTCATCGAGCAGTTTAAACACCTACCTTGGACTTGGATTTTGGCGAGCGCGTGACACGTAGTCTTTTAGGTTAGGTATCTCTGACGCTGGGCAAAAACCCAGGTCCAGACGCTCAATTGCAATACCGAAGAACGTTTCCTTGTCCCACACCGTGTACTAATTCAGAGTACCTACCTAACTAGTTAGGAAAACTAGCGGGAAATATCATGCATTACCTTGTCATTAGCAAAACCTACCTACCTTACCTACCTTAGATAAAATTAGAATTAATTACCTTTTTGGTGTTTCTAGCGGCGTTGACTAAGTATGAACCATGAGCCATATTAGACCAGTCCAGTAATATCACGTTTGTGTTAGGCCTTGCTTGTAAGTGCGCGTTCACCGTGACCTGGAAATTACCAAGACGCCATATTAAAACTATATAATTATAATTATCTACCAATCGGCAATGTTTTTGATGTACATTTGTGTGAATAAAAACTACGGCTATATAATAGCTGAATCATGGTACAGACGTCATTCCATTATGGGTTTAATATGCTGATATTTCCTATAAATTCTTGTAAAAAAATATAGCTATTTTAATTGCCCGACGTGATTTATCAATAAAACGAGTAAACAACTAGATGTTTATAATTTATTGTTTATTAGCGAACGCCTGCGGCATCGCCTGCTTGTCAAATTATCAAAAACTTTGCTCAAAAACCATCCATTGGTAAAAACTGCATCAAAATCCGTAGTTTTTAAGATCTTAGCATACATAGGGACCGGAAGCGACTTTGTGTTAAACATCATCAACTATAAAAAAAAAAAGCTGGTTATAGTTAGTTATATATCATACTTCTCTTACTGTGCTAATATGTTAAATATATCATAGACCTACTAAAATAACACCATTAACCATTAACTTCAATAATATTTAAAAATCCGAAGAGTTTTTTACGAACGCCGTGTCTGGACTATTAAGTTCGGACGGATTAAATAATTCTTATTTAAGAAGGAATCCTCTTGCTAGAGGATGAACTTGCTTAAGACCTCGGATTGCTTAGAGCTTTAGCAAGCTCTTTACTAGGACGAATATCCAAAGCAGCACTGTAAGGGTTTTACCAAATTTGGCTTCGTAGCTAGGTGGGAAGTAGGTGAAACATGCGACGCGACGTGTTCCCCCCTCTTGGCAGTGAAGGTGAGCGCTGACTAGTCCAAGGTGGCCACCCTAAACCTACAACCGAGTCGCAAGTCTCAGTCGCCTGCAATGCGTTCCCCACTTTACCACACTATGAACCCAGTGCCCGCACAGTGAATCCATGGAGTGCTTAGTATTAATTAAACCACTCATAATATCTAAGTGCAACCACCAACACTGATCGAAGTACCAGTTCGAAAATTCAAGATAATTTGAATCTAAAGAACTTATTAACAGTAAGTACCTACCTGGATACTTTCCTGTTGAGCCACCTCTATAAAACCGTGAATGTAAAGGACTGTGGGATTGTTTTTGTCGAAACCTTTTATTTCGAATAGTCGGCTTGCTTGATAAAGAGGAATGTCCACATAGCCTTCAGCAGTTTGTCTAGAACATGGCAAATACATGGAATTTAGAACGTATTGATCATTCAATGACTTATTGGTTGTGTCGCAGAAGAAGTAATATAGTCTGAGACGCCCAGGACTTTAATTGGCTGTGCCATAGAGGCTGGTACATAAGATTTTGTTGCCTTTCATCAACATTTCATCGCAAGGCAACGGTATCAAATTATTTCAAAATTAAAATAAAGTTTAAAAAAAAAAATAGCTGCTACTTTTTATAAAATTCATTCGGCTATTTTGGACATAACCCACTATAAATGCAATAGGAGCAATAGACTCGCCCCCTATCACTTGGGACAAAAAAATCTGGCAAATTGTGGGTGTGAAAATGCACCTGTCCCCTTCGGGATATAAGCGTGATATGTGTGTGTGTGTGTGTATGTGTGTGTGTGTGTGTGTGTGTGTGTGTGTGTGTGTGTGTGTGTGTGTGTGTGTGTGTGTGTATGTGTGTGTGTGTGGTTAGTGTGTGTGTGTGTGCGTGTGTGTGTCTGGTAAGTGTGTGTGTGGGTGTGTGTG
Source organism: Nudaria mundana (assembly GCA_963556515.1). Classification (NCBI taxonomy): domain Eukaryota; kingdom Metazoa; phylum Arthropoda; class Insecta; order Lepidoptera; family Erebidae; genus Nudaria; species Nudaria mundana. Next base: position 8,493,358 of record OY748293.1, read on the forward strand.
TCGCAGAAGACATCACGTCTGTACCCACGAAGAGGAGACGTAGAATTACGCCCAAATTTTGCCAGTCACTTCTTTACCCCGCACGTAATAGGTGGCGAGCTTAGTGCCGTCTCCGGGGACCAAGTATATAGGCCAGACTCATTCGTTTGTTAGCAGGTGCACCGCGTTCTGAGTGTCTAGTACCAGTTCCTTACGTTAATTTGCTCGAAATACGTTTTCATATTCCCCATACATTTCACACCAGCGCCCCTTGCTGTAACGTAAGGGAACTGTGAAATGTATGGAGGAATATGAAAACACATAGGCGAGGATGATTTTTGCCTTTATTTATTTATTTATAAGAGATGTGGTTTATTGAATGAGTATTCACATTTCAAACAATAACTTACCCATTATAGTATCGTAAAAATATATCTTCTACTTTATTTCCTCTGTCTGGTAAAATTCCTGAAACAAAAATAATATTCACTGAATAAGAGGAAGAATAGACATTACGCATAAGTTATTATGTATGATGATGATTGATTGATTGAGATATACACACCCGTTATAAAAACAGTAAATAGTGAAATTCAATTCTGCACACTGGTTTTTTTTTTACTTCGAGGTTTTTTAGTTACTAATTGTGTAAAAGACATTCAATCACATCATGTACAGATCAGTCCAGTTACAATTGAGGTTTACACACTCGTCATAAAAACAACAAATAGAGAAATTTAATTTTGCACACCGGGTTTTTTTTACATCGAGTTTTTTTTAAGGTACTAATCGTGTAAAAGATATTCAATAGGTACATATGGTATACACATGGTAAATCCTATTATAAAGAGAAAAGATTTGATTTTTATTTGTTTAAATTGCTCCTTAACTGTTTCTACTGAAGCTTGAAAATAGTTATGAAGGTGGAAGAAGGAAAAGAAGTATGTCAGGATCGTAGCAAATGGAATTCCAGTCTCTGCCTACCCCAATGGGAAAGAGGCGTGGGACTATGTATTTATTTATGATAAGATTAACAAAATGTATGAAAGAAATCAACGACCTTGGACTCCTTAAAGGACTGTTTTCATCAATAAACAGACACTCAATCAAAAAATAATGAGGCAAAGCGTACAAATTCTTAGCAACGTACATAAAGTAGGTAAAATAGAGTTTATATAATTATAGCAATAGCTTACATACGCATTTGTTTTACTTAACTAAGAAGGTAGGTACTTACTGCCAACTGCAGCTGTGACGACTAGTTTAATGAATACCTCAGGTGCAGGTGTGAGTATCCTGCCTTCACTTCATCACAAAGGTTAGCACACAACAAGTTTATGTAATACCTATGTACTTGGCTGTTCATGATTTAGTTATGGTCAAGAAAATTCTTATATAACAACAGTTGCATTCTACTTATATGCGGTTTTGTCATGACCAATGTAGGTATGTAGTTCACTAATGTAATGAAGTTGTACAAATTCTGAACAGACAGTATCTACTTACTGGACAAAATGATTCAGTCATTGGCTGCCTATTGCCTACCATCTGTCATGGAAATTTAAATAAGCGTGAACAGGATAAGATTACTATTCCTACATTCGCGGATATGACGTGAAAATTGTAGATAGTAAATGCCAATGACCAATAAAATTTAAATCTATCTGAGAGTATTTAACTATATAACCTAACTTAGATTATTTAGGGTCTCTCAAGATGTAGTTGTGCTTACATGTCCGAATTTATGACAGACGGATATAAGGCTCCAGTATATATTATTATATAGGTACAAAGTGCTTGGAAACATCAGAGACCGAGTATTTTTAACCGATTTGCAAAAAAGGAAGAGGTTCTCAATTCGATTGTATGTTTTTTTAATTGAAAGCTCTACATCCCATTTCATTCTGTGAATTATTTGGTCCCATTTCGGTAATTTGAAGTCGGTTCTTGTGTTTTTTGGTTTTGATTTTTTGATTTAATGTTTAACGTGTTTTTTCTATGTATAATAGGTACTCGTAAATTAACTACAAAAAAAGTGTATAGGTAATTTGTATCAGTTATTTAGACTGATAGTACAAGCTTATTTGCTTAAATTAAGACTAAATATCGATATGTGAAACTGTCCTAACATATTTAAAGTATTCCTTATTCTGTGGGTTTAGGTAGGTACCTACTGTTACAAAATGCATATAAATGTTACGCCACAGTCTTACAGTAATTCCGCGATAAGCGATCTTATATTTTAAATGTATTTTTTTATGAAACAGGTGTATGCAACATTTACTTTTATTATAAGTAATAAAACAGTGCTTGAACTTTCCCCACACACGAGTAGGTACGAGTATTACAGTGAAGCCGAGCAGCAAAATAAATAAAATGTCATGAATTTATAAGTTAAATTTAATTTAAATGCACTAAATATGTTCATGATTTATGCACCAAAATACTGGACGTTAGAAAACCGACATGACTTCGTAATTTAACTTAAGTATTTGTTTGAATTTAGTTTGGAGGAAATACATAAATCCCGTTGATACACAATAAAAAATTAAGAAAAAACTACCTTTTGCGATAATTTGCTGTACCTACCTATGTTTACCTGCTGTATACTCTTCAACCGCGTGAATTAAGATAGTTAATATTATTATTTGCTCGTGATCTCAAACATAACAAGTTTTATTAAAATCAGTCAAGCAATTTTAAATTGTGTCAGTCACCTCGAGTTTGTTTTGTAGTCATCTAAGTATATTTAAAATTATAAAAGAAATTTAAACAAATTATATCACTAGTAAAACTAATATTTAAATTAACCACAAAATAATTTAAGTATTTCCTACATTGAGTAACTGCTAATTTATTATCTTTTGTAATATAAAAATAAATCTCTGAATATGTTGCTAAGTGTACCTAAATCTCGAGAGCAGCTGAACCGATTTCGCTAATTCTTTTTTGTTGTGATCGTAACTATCAGGAGAACATTAGAAAAAAATATACGGTACGAAGTTCGCCGGTACCTACAGCTAGTTTTCGAATACAAATAAAATACCTACCCCGAGTGTAATCAGTGCCTCTTCCTTATTTAAATCGTTAACAGTGTTATAGATAAATACAGTCCCCGAGGGGGTAGGCAGAGGTGCATTAACACACTCAGTAGTTTTATTTGTCTCACGCAATATTGGTTTAAGTCTACTGCCTTTACCGGGGTACTACTATAGTCGCAGAGTAGGGAATAGTACTTACATGCAGAACTTGCACTCCGACATGGTTGACAGGAAAGTACCAGCATAATTTGACCAATAATTATGACGTTAATGCCTCAATATCAACTCTATGGTCAATGCCGTATCACAAACAAGACACAACCCTTACTGACTTACAACTTCAAGTGGTCGCTGACGTCACGTATTTTTTGCGATTGTTAGGCGATTGACTTAGGCCTGTTATAGTTAAAAATAACAGCAAAGTATTACTTCTTAAATCTGGTTACGTGTTGTTAATATAGAATAAATAATAGTGTTGTAGTTTCTACTTTCACTGTGTAAAGATGCTACCTACTGTTTTAAGTACACTCACAAACTAGATCATGTTGACATTGTCTTGTCTACTGTGTAGTACAACCTGACGTGACAGGTAAGTGGAGGCCGGAACAACATAGCATTATGGTTGGCCCAGATTTTTTAAAGGCTCTAGTAACTTTTGTATGTACATAATAATATTGTATGTTAGTATGTAAGTATTCACGCCTCTTCTCGAAGGGGTAGGTAGTAATTATATATTATACGACCTTATCGCCAGTAATTATCATCCCCGTGTAATGGCCGGGGTGGCGAGCCTATTACCGCCTAATTATTAGGGCACTTTTCCTTTTTTCATCAGCGTGCGAATCTCGCCCGCAATGCTTGTTGATGTCAACGTCAAATCAGTTCGCGACTAGCCCCGTTAACCGAGATGAAACGCAATGTATTATTGTATGAAATTCGGCACCAACACGTTTGGTGGAAAAACACTTAACAGGAAAAGCGATCATACCGCTTATAGAAAAGTTATATATGTTTGACAGAGCTCCTTTGATTGGCAGGTGTTACACGCGCAGAAAGTGATTTTAACTGTGTATCCTCGAGACCCGTGTAAAAATATACCTATTTAATATTTTTGGTATTTTTTTCCTACAATGAAAAGTGTTATTCATAAACAAACCTTTAGTTAAGGTGTTTTTTTTTGTCCGAGCAGATCATGCTCGAAGGAGGCGGTCGAGAGGGAGAGGGAGCGTAGCCTCCCCGCCGAGTTCCGAAGTCAGCGGCGAGGGCGCCGCAGACTCATCTACTCTCAAGATCATCGGCGTCCGTGATCGGGGCCTGATGACGGCGGGATAGCAGCCAGCCGTCCTTACAGAAGCAGGCTACCACCCGGGTATACCGCGAGATAACACCCTACCCCAACGACGCGGGATTCTCATCCCGACCAAACCCCCGTAGAGACCACACATGTGGTCAAAGTCCACCGGGCGCCACTGGAAATCCCTTCTGCGTGTGAACCAGAGACGCCCGGCAACGGACGTTAGATCGATTAGTTATCCGTCTAATTTGAGAAGCATATTATGAATAAATATCACCGGTCAGCATCGACGACAGCTTCTCGTCGCTTTATTGGTGACTTTAGGAGAAGCAGCAGGTGCACTTGCCGTTGAAGTAGAGGCTGTGGAAGCCACAGTAGCAACTGCATCGCCCCCCATAGTAGCGGAGTCCGGGAATCGTGCTATCACGGCACTGAGTTCGGCGGCGGATTCGATTTTGTGGCGCGCTTTATCCGGTGTTATGATGTTGATCATCCCATTTAAGTGAATGTGTTTACGTGCGTCAGTAAACACCCGTTGTCTGATTCTTATTAAGAATTCAGAGACAGTGAATCCCGTACCTTTCAATGCTGTCTTGTTATCCCAAACCAAGTGTCGGTGGTCTACGTCTCGAAACCTTATGAAAATGGGACGTGGTTTACCCTGGCTTGTCCCAAGACGATGGCATCCTTCAATAAAGCTTGATTGTCATCATGTTCAGAAAGACGTGCAGTGAACATCTTCTCCAGATCTGCAAGACTCTTCTCAAGCTTGCCATCCATGTTGTACTTTTAGAGTGAGAAATTTTTGTGATGGAAATTTTATTGGAGAGATTTTAATATCTCAGATCTGAATCAGATTTTCCATAAATAACACAAATAAACTGAGATTAATTAATATAAAACAGTGAATTAGAAGGAGCTCAGATTTTTGATACCTTCTGTCAAGCCTACCCACCACTTAAAGAAATTAATAGCAGAACTAGCAGACACCCGCGATTTTGTTTGCGTTAACATTATGGCTATGTTTTATACCGTTGTATAGGTATTTTGTACTAGGTAAACTGATGTAAGGGGGGATTGTAGGGTTCGCGTCATTCGAGTATGTAGAAATAATCTTAATTTTCTTTTTCAGGCGAATGGAACTCCTGATGGGTGGGGGTGCAGGGGGAACAATCATTTTACCTGTAAGCTCCGTTCCTGGGGTATAGGGGCTGGGAATTTGTTAGAAGTAACTAAATCCATCTTAACCTAATGATGATTGTACTCTGCAGTCATTCGGTTTGATCCCTTTCTGGCGCCACCCTGGTGCGTTGCTTGTGAATTTAGCAGACTACCGATTTTTTAACCAATTGCAGTTGCAACGTTGTAGAATAGCAGTTGCATGGCATTTTACGTTCATTTAGCGGGCTTAGGCCCCAGGAGGAACGTTCTACCAATTGACCATACCACTAGCGTAAGACCTTTAATATTACACTCACTATTGTTTGAGTGTGCGATTCAAGCGTCGCTTCAGAGCGCCATCTACCAGTAGTTGAGGAACTAACCACTGTGGTTTTGTATTTGAAAATGTATTGCTTAGTCGGACTTAAAGTACACGGAAACGGCAGTATGCTGGTCCCCTATTAGATGGGACCAAAATGACTGGTTAAATGTTGGCGCGAACGCATCTGTCTCTGTGTGACTCATTCGGTACTTACAAAACGAACCAACGATACAAACCTACACAAATATGGAATCTAAACATACATTAACCAATATTAATACTGATAAAGTCACTTCGGACCACTCATATTGGATTTATTGTCATGTAACTGATAACAGGAATATTTGCGATCAGTTAATACACAATCCCATGATGGATATATAAGATAAAACAATAGTAGGTACAGATTAATAAAAGGTATATATAAATAAATCAATTCCTCATTTAAAAAGATCATCATGACATCATACTGCATATTTATAAAACAAAGTCGCCCGTTCTGTATGTATGCTTAGATCTTTAAAATTACGCAACGGGTTTTGATGCGGTTTTCACCAATGAATAGAGTGGTTCTCTAGGAAGGTTTTTGTATGAAACTTGCCAAGCGGGCGAAGCCGCGGGCGTCCGCTAGTATTTATGAAAATAAAATAAATAAAATAAAATAACGTTTATTATCTTTGAAATTTTCAGAAAATTATTTAGATTCGTCAGAAGTTGGTGTGACTCTACCGAGGGTTCCAAAATGCAACGAGACTGAGAAGAGCCCTCAAGAAACTCAGCTCGGCTTTTTTCAAAATATTTCATCTTAAATCTAATACAGAGTTATTTAGAAAGGAGCAATTCGTTACGTTGTTACAACCAGGCCGCCTTGTCATCTAAGAAATCATTAATACTATAATAAGCTTTATGGCACAATTTACTTTTTATTAGTTTTTTAAATTTATTGACAGATAAATTTGCTATTTCGGTTGGCAATGTATTGTACATTCGAATAAAGTTCCCCGCAAAAGAATTACTCACTTTATGAAGCCTAAATTTAGGATCAGCCAGTTTATCCTTATTTCTTAAGTTTAGATTATGATTATCACTATTTTTCACAAATTTACTTTTGTTCTTGTGGGTATACAATAAAATTTCATAAATATACTGTGAATACACTGTAAGGATGTTAATATGCTTAAACTTAACTCTTAATGACTATGTAAATACTACTTAGCTGTCCCGGCGAACTTCGTACCGCATTATTTTTTCTAATGTTCCGCACAACTTTTATTTATCTTTTTTCTTATTAAATATCCTTCCCCTGATAATAACGAACACAACAAAAAAAGAGTTAGCGAAATCAGTCCAGCCGTTCTCGAGCCATTAATCTCTTAACCAACACGACTTAATTTATATACCTATATAGATTTTAATTAAACCATATATTATCTTAATTTTGAGTATTGTTTTTGTATTAAAACTTAATTCATTAGTTTCTTTGTTGATTTAATAGTAATTTTTTTGCTAAGATTGTTTTTGCAGATTTTGTCATTGTTTCTTTCAGACGTGGTTGGGTTGGGATTATTTATACTTAATTTGTTTTCTCACTCTAGAAGCTCTATTTCAGTATTGGCTGGAGATAGTATCTTTCTTTTACAATTTTAAAAGTAGTGTAGCTGAATTGCGAAATTATGAAAATTTTGCTTTGAAAATTGCATTTAAAACTAAGCACCAAGTGTCTGTCAAGAGTCAAGAGTAATCCCAGGATTATCGGTTTTGGTGTAGGTATTTATGTAGATACAGATCTCATTCGCAAAATCCTCATATCGAAATAGAATTAAAGTTACATCCACCTTCCGTTCCGCAGAATGAAAAAAAGGCCCGTAGGTACTTACATCATGATAATTATAACATTTTTCTGAGACAAATACCTACAGAGAACATCGTCATCATCTGCCAGTAACATAACAAGGTCAAACAATACGCTTAGGAATGCAATGTGAATCAATTTAGATAATTGCTTCAAACAGTATGTTTAATCTCCTAAGGTTTGTAAAATAGGTACAATATTTATTATTATAAATTTATATTATATTACACACACACACACACATATCACGGCTATATCCCCGAAAGGGTAGGCAGAGGTGCATTACACACCCACAATTTGCAAGTATTTTTAGTTCCGCTTAATAGGGAGCAAGCCTATTGCCGTCACCGGGCACACATATAATGGTTTATGTCCAAAATGGCTGAATTAATTTAATAAAAAGTAGCAGCTATAATGTAATTTTGAAAAAACATTTGAAACCCGTTGCCTTGCTATGAAATGTTGATGAAAGGCAACAAAATCTTACGTGGCAGCCGCTATAGCTCAGCTAATTAAAGTCATGGGAGTCTCGGACTATAATATATTAATCCTTGTGAATGACTAATCTCATCAAACTAGTTTAGGTACCTCCTACTTATACTTGTATATTTTATTATTTAGTAGGTAAGTGGGTACAGAAAGTAACTTGTTAAAAAGTTGAATACATAATTAGGATTATGAATATTAATTGTCGTTGCTTTGATATTATTTGTAATATTTAATGTTTGTCTTACACTTAATTAATTGAGTTACTTTTTAGTTACATACAACAATTTCAGGAAATTACGCCTTCAACTTTCAGCATACGATAACATTCATCAATATTAATTTAAATTTTAGAATAGATTAAGAAAATTCAGAATTAATCTTTCTTTTATTTTTATTTTTGTCGAGGATTTTGTCCATAAAGGGCATGTCAGCCTACAATTAAACTTTAATTAAAAATCTACAAGCATACTTAGCATCCCTACAAAGCAATGTGTTCCCTACTCAATTAGGACAACGGACTACTCCGTAAGAACTCTGTGGTTATCTGTATTAATAATTCTATAAAAAAATTGCATATTGAGATGTAGAACATGAAACTCAGTGTAACAATATTATTGCACTCATTTCAATAAAACTGTCCTTCTTTGGAACTATAAATCGGTCGACGTCGTACAACGATCACTTATTAAAAATCTAAATACAATTGCCCACTTGATTCAGCGTGTTTGACCGCTCTATTGGTTTATTAAACCGGTCTTATTGCAACATATTGCCGTATGTGGTACTAATAAACAGGAACGAGACTCACGACTCATTCTTGTTTATTAACGTTAAAGAATTTTGAAATACTTATGTACTACAAACACATTATTTAGATTATGAAAGTAAAATAGCAATTTCTCTCAAATTCATCCAAGGTTTTCATCAAGGAGCTATGACGTAGGCTGCTTTTCCACCAGAGATGCACATGTTACGGATGTAACAACGTACCTAGTTTATATTTATTGGTCCAAAGCACTCATCCTCGCAGCATACCATGCATAGCACATCTTTGGTGAAAAAGCACCCCAATGATAAGTCCTAGTATTCCGAAGTAGACTTTTGGTTAAAAAACAGTCTGGTCAACCTATCAATTAAGATAGTAGTTTGCTTTGATCACTGCTTACCACAAAGCAACCGAATTTCGGACCTGCGCTGCAGTCCTAGAGCTCTGTGCTCCCAACTCATGGGCATTGGAACTTTGTTGAACTTCAGGAAACTAACTACACTACTGAAGAAACTACGGAATACATCTATAATGTAACGCATGACATCGATCGTTTCGAAACTATGAAATATCACAAAAGGAAAATATGATTAATATGTATTAAACAGGTTATTTTGTTCTCAAACTCTTATAAAGTTAAGTAACTTCTATTTTATCGTAAATGTGTAACATACCTCACTGATCGATCTGATGATGATGATGTAATCGTTCATAATCATGGTGATTTATGTAGTTTTAACACATGACACAAAAAGAAAAATAAATTATAAGAACAACACAATAAAAGAAAAGTAAATAATACAATCTATCCTATTATATTTTATTCATTTACTTATTATTATTGTATGACACGTTAACCACTAATTACTTTTTGACAGTGAGCTCAAATTTTTTTGTCTAGTTACGTTCACATAAAAACCATAATTACAAATGAAAAATTTTATTTTAAGAATGATAAATGAGAACTCAAGAACGGTTTTAAATGAGTTATGTCATGTTTTACATGTGTAAATATTTGAGCATAATGGAGGAAGATTTATGAATGGCGAATTTTATACTGTAGTTAGATTATGGCCACTGGAAATTGTACTGCAAGTTGTAGCTGAATTAGTAAAGTAATGATTTCGAATTCACGTTCAAGTGAACGTGTCAGAACTATAACAAGAATTGTACATTGGAATTAAGCGTAATTGGTTGTATTGACGAACAATTACAATTACGCTTAATTCGGCTTAATATTAGGTAGGCACATAGATGTTCATAATTTAAAAGAAAAATTGTGAGTAATTTTACAGAACTGCCTATAATTTACGTAGTTTATAAAATGTACTTGTAAATATATACATAGTTACTTAATCACAGAAAAACACCAAAACACCAAAACAAATATACGAGTATGTAGTTCTTACAAAAAGTTACCGATTACGCCACCGAGCCATTTTTAGGAGGATATTGGATTAATAAGTGATCAAAAATATCTCCTCAGTGTTGGCTTCTGATGACGAAGTCAACCATGTCAATAATCAAACAAATGTGTCATTATTATGTACTTAAGTTAGAAGTGGCACCGTCTGCGCTGTACCGTCTAGAGTAGGTGTGAAACCGGTTCTTGGCATGCAACCTCGCATTGTAAATTAACTTGTGTTGTGTGTATTACACCAAAATATTATGTACCTACTTGTTTATGATGTCTCAGTAAATACATAAGTACATAAACTGGGTAGCTGTAAGAGTCAGAACTCTTATTGTGTTATTCAGATAACGAATAAAAGAGAAAAAATATACTTACCTACGTAACATTTTTAAGTAAACGTAACAAAAGCCAATCACCTTTAATTCCATTTTTCTTCTGAATGTGCGGCTGTTACCTCTTTTTTTTAAGTCCGCGAAAGCGCGGCCGCACTTACGTCCATTGCCGGGCGTCTCTGGTATGCACCAGAGGGTATCCCTGCGGATCTGTGCCGCCTGGTGGAGACTGTTATCTGTGTCGTTACATGCGTTTATAAATCACGGTAATCATTTACAATCAAGAGGGTCGTGTGCATGTATGGCTACCTGGATAATCTATTTTAAGACTCACAACGTTACAGCACCCACTACTTTAGAACCCTGATGATTTCGGCAATGTTGGATAGTAAGTTACGTCTGTAACCGATCAAAGATTATTAAGTTACTAGTTCAATATTGTTTATTTATTAAGTACTAGCGGACGTTCCCGGCTCCTTACGCTTGACAAATTATGTAAGTACTAAAAACCTATTTGGTGAAAACCGTAAAATCCGTTGCGTAGTTCTAAAGATCTACGCATAGGTACATACGGACGGAAGTGACTTTGGTTTATAAAAAATGTTGTGATAGTGATTACTTATACTTAACACAAACTATTAGATCAATAAATGTTGTGATAGTGATTATACTAAACACAACTATTAGATCAATGTCTCTGAGTTTTTGGGGCTTAAGGTAATAATTATAAAAGTTTTATACATTTCAAGTTACTAAGTATCAAATTAAAATCTCTAAAACAGCGTTTAACATAGGTTTAACATAGGTTTAACATAGGTAATGCTTTTCTACACATGATTATAGCGGAAATAAATTGTAATGGAGCCTGCCAACGTAGGCAGATAAGTATATAATTGAAGGTTTATTTTATTGTGCTAAAGGGCCTTGAAAACACCTAAAACTGTGGCCATGCCATCCACGTTGGTACGTGGATGGCATGGCCACAGTTTTAGGTGAAATATACGATGCTGTACTGGTGTACAGCATCGTATATTTCACTGCAATAAATTCTATTTGATAATAAAAAAATTACAATACTCAATATTTACAAGGAAATAAAATATTTATATGGGTATAGCAAAAAGATGAGGTCAGAGTTTGATCATATTTTTTTTAAAATACCAATGCATGGGATTTTTTCTAACAACCCAAAGGCTACAAGGCATAACTGAATAATGATTCCAATGATGAATGCCGAGGTTAAGAAATAAAAGTTTCTGAGAAACTTGATCAAGGATTTAAAATAAAACGTATAGTACCCTTCACTTGTTTCGTAATAGTCGATAAATTGATTAAGCCTGAATATAACAAACATTTTAATGAGGAAATATGAAAGTTGAAGTGGAATATTACCGTTCTTAAGGAGAAAGCCGTTGATACACATTCGCTGAAGGCCATTTGCAAAATATAAGGATCAACTTATCCACATTGCAACATCGAACTTGCAAGGATAATAGCTATCTGTTACTAAACATTCGGTCCTAAATATTTAAAAAAAATGGCAACTCTCAAAAATAAATTCTAATGTTCGCGAGGTCTACTTTGGCCCATAGGGCGACCACTACCAATATTTTAATTGATTTCATAACATTCGTACCTACCAGGAAAAATATTGCTCAGTTTGTTCTTGCAGCATAATTAAAAGTTATCGCTATAAACAGAAGCATGTACACTTTTTGTTTATAATTGTATTGGAAATCCTTGAATTCTAATTTTAGACGAAAGATTACATTTAAATATATTTCGTTCATCGCAAAGAGATAGACAGACAAACGCAACGTAGGATTATTTTTTTTTTTTTCTTTATTGTACAGATTTACAAAACACAAAACAAACATTAACAATATGTACAAAGGCGTGCTTAAGCCAGTAATGGCTTTTCTTCCAGCAGACCTTAGAGGTATAGAGGAGATAAATAATACTAAAGAGAGAAGAGGAAAGTGTAAACACGTACACATACAAAATTACATATAATACAAGAAGAAAATTAAACTAATAAATGTAATACATATAACAGAAATCAAATACATACACATAAGAACTTAATAATATAAGACTAAAGCTAAATACCTACATGCTACATACAGATGTAAATATACTTACTAAATAAGAAGGAGATAATATGATACAAATGAAAGTCAAAAGAATAATTATGGAAAATCATAGTTGGGAGAGGAAATGCTCCTTTACCCTTTTCTTAAAAATGTCCAATGAACGACTAGCACGGATATCATGTGGTAGTGAGTTCCATAATCTGACAGCCTGAATTGTAAATGAATTGTCATAACAACTAGAGGCATGAGCAGGAGTTCGAAGAAGTAGGGATGAGGAAACACGACATGCTTTGTCTCTAGGCACCAAATACTCAAAACGCTCACGCAGATAGGCAGGAGAATTAGGATTGTGAAGGATAGTATAGAGAAGAGAAAGGATATGAGCTTTACGATGTTGCCGAATAGGAAGCCACCCCAATCTATGCCGGAATTCAGATACGTGATCGTATTTACGAAGGCCATAGACGAAGCGTATTCCCAGATTCTGCAAGCGCTCAAGCTTATTGACAAGCTCCTCCGATGCATCTAGGAAACAGACATCAGCATAGTCTAACAATGATAGAAGAAGAGATTGGGCAAGAGTCACTTTAGTTTGAAAAGGTAAGAGTTTCTGAAGAGATTTTAGAGATTTTTTTATAATTTACTAACGGACGCCCGCGGCTTCGTCCACTTGACAAATTATAGATATACTAAAACCTTCATCAAGAACCTCTTTATTCATTAGTGAAAACCGCATTAAAATCCATTGCGTAGTTTTAAAGATATAAGAATACTTAGATAGAAACGGAAGCGACTTTGTTTTATAAGGAAGCGATTATGTTATGATTATAATGTGCGGGGTGCGTTGCCTGCGGGGTGCGTTGTCTGCGGGGTGCGTGGTCTGCGGGGTGCGTTGCCTGAGGGCGTCGGCGTAACGTGCTACGCCGACGATACCCTCGTCACGTCGCGGGGTGCAACGTACCAGGAGGCAGCACTCAAGGTCACGACAGGTGTTGCTCAAGTCGTGGGTCGGATACGGCGGCTGGGACTGGAGGTGGCCTTGCACAAGTCCGAGGTTCTGTGCTTTCACAGACCTCGGAACGGTCCACCTGAAGGTTCCAGCATAAATGTGGGAGGCGTTAGCATCGGCATCAAGCCCTCGATGAAGTACCTAGGGATCGTACTTGATAGCCGATGGAACTTCGGACCACATTTCCGAAGTTTGGTCCCTAAAGTGACGGGGGCATCAGTCGCGCTTTCGCGACTCATGCCCAACCTAAAGGGACCCAACGCCTCCTGCAGAAGACTGTACCTGGGGATCGTGCGGGGTATCTCCTTGCGTCATTGTTCCAATGGCGCAAGGAGGCGCTGGAACGGGACCACAGGTCTACGTCTCGAGAAATCGAGGACCGGCGGTCCCAACTCCACCAGGATCTCATGGAGTCATGGAGGGTGCGACTTGAGCAACCCAAATGGGGTAGCACCATCATCGCGGCGGTGAGACCGATCATGGACGATTGGCTGCAGAGGCAGCATGGTGACCTCACGTATCGTGCGACGCAGCTCGTTACCGGGCATGGATGCTTCGGTAGCTATCTGTTTCGCATCCATCGTGAGGTCACACCCCGGTGTCAACATTGCGAGGTTTCCGGCGACGACACCGCACTCCACACGTTGGTGGAGTGCTCAGCATGGGCCAGTCAGCGCCGGGACCTCGTAGTGGGTCTGGGCGTGGATATCCTCTCGCTGGAAACCATGCTCCAAGCCATGGTCTCCAGCGCGAGTAGGTGGAACGCGGCCGTGTCCTTCTGCGAGCAAGTCATGCTCGCGAAGGAGGCGGCCGAGAGGGAGAGGGAGCGTACCCTTCCCGCCGAGTTCCGTAGTCAGCGGCGAGGGCGCCGCAGACTCATCTACGCCCAAGACCATCGACCTCCATGATCGGGGCCTGAGGACGGCGGGATCGCCACCCACCGTCCTTACAGAAGCAGGCTAGAAGGGTTGCGTGCTGCGGGGCCTCTGCCCCATAGCACGCAACCAGATTCACTCACTGACGCGGGATAAAACCCTACCCCAACGACGCGGGATTCTCATCCCGACCTAACCCCCGCAGAGACCACAGAGGTGGTCAAAGTCCGCCAGGCGCCACTGGAAATACGTTCTGCTTGTAACCAGAGACGCCCGGCAACGGACGTTAGAGCGGCCGCAGCCCTAGGCCGCGGAATTAAAAAAAAAAAAAAAAAATGATTATAATGTACTTAAAATATTTTATAAGATTGAAGTATTTCGTATGTTATTTTTAGATTACATTGTATTAGTCCGAGACGCCCAGGACTTTAATTGGCTGTGCCATAGCGGCTGGCACGTAAGATTTAGTTGCCTTTAATCAACATTTCTTTTTTTTTTTTTTTTTTATATTTAGGTCGACAAATTGACGCCACCCGCCTGATGGTAAGCTGTGGCGACGTCTGGTGATTGTGGACAACTCTCACAGAAATACTATAGAGAGTGACCCTCAACTTGACGACCCAGTAATGTGCCTCTTCACGCTTCGGTTAAAGAACCCAGGGTTATATGTTGGAGGAAACACATGCGCGGGCAGGGCGTTCCAAGCCACCATCGTTCGGCAGAGAAACGGACGTTTAAAACGCTCAGTTCTCGCGAAGACGGTTTCCACGGTACGAGCTCTGCCCGGCACGCGTTGTTCGGGATCGGAAGGAAGAGGGTGGGATCAGATAGAAGAGCTCTTCAGAACACTCACCGTGGTAAATACGGTAGACCGCGGCCAAGGAAGCAATTGTTTGGCGCTGGGCTAGCGGCTACCCGTTACCTCCGGACAATCTATAATGCGAATAGCGCGTCGCTGCATAGCGTCGAGTGCGTCCAGCAAATACTTCGCAGGGCCGTCCCAGAGGTGAAAGCAGTATTCGACGCAGGGTCTAATCTGCGTTTTGTACAGCAGACACCTCTGGTGCGGTGTAAAGAATCGCTTTACCTTGTTCAGTATTCCTAGTTTCCGCGAAGCTAGCCCAATACATCTCTCAATGTATTTAGTGTTATTGAGCTCTCGACGTTCGTCTATGCCAAGGATGTATTAGGATTACCCTTCATTGGTAATGTTGCATTCTGAAGAGTGGGTAGGGGAAGGAAAGGGGATTTTTTCGCTGTAAATGCACACGCCTGTGTTTTGCGGGCATTGAACTCGACCAAGTTCTCGGCACCCCATTGGGAGATACTGTCGAGGTTACGGTCGAGATCAACCACGAGTCGTCGTCTCTCCTCCTCAATCTCAGATCGCCCCGCCGTCGGACGAACCGAGTAACTCCCGTGCAATGTGCTGTCATCTGCATAGCAATGAATGTTCCCGAGGGATAGCATATCATTGATATGCAGAAGAAAGAGAGTTGGTGATAGTACGGATCCCTGCGGTACCCCGGCATTAACTTGCAAGAAGCGAGAAGCCTGGCCATCGTAGAGGACCCGCACTCGGCGCTCGTTTAAAAAGCTGGCAATCCAGCTGCACAGTTGAGGAAGTAGACCATATGCCGGAAGCTTGGAAAGGAGCGAAGCATGCCAGACCCTATCGAAAGCTTTGGCGATGTCCAGGCTAATAGCCAAGGACTCGCCGTACTTTTCCATAGCCTCACTCCATACATGCGTGACGAATGCCAGGAGGTCACCCGTTGATCGTTTTGGCCTGAAGCCATATTGCCGATTATTGATTAGCGAGTGATCCTCCAGGTATCGCATGAGCTGCTTATTGATAAGGAGCTCAAGCACCTTGCAAATGACTGAGGTGACAGCTATGGGTCGAAAGTTGCCTGGATCGGAGCGATCCCCTTTCTTGGGGATCAGTTGTACGTTCGCCTCTTTCCAGACCTCCGGCGCGAGCCCTGTAGAGTATGACAGGCGGTACAGGCGCGTTAGTACTGGAGACAACTCAGCAGCACATTTTCGTAACACCACTGCTGGAATGCCGTCAGGGCCACTGGCTTTCCGCGTGTCAAGCGACCGCAGCACTGCCCGTACATCACATTGCCTGATAGCAATATCAGGCATAGTGGGGCCACAGTTGGCGATGGCGGGGGGCTGCAGGCCACGGTCATCGACGCGGGAATTAGCCGCAAAGAGGTCTGCGAGCATGTCCGCCTTCTCTTGGGCTTTGTGAGCCAGTGATCCATCAGGAAAACGCAGTGGTGGCAGCGAGGGTTGGCAAAAATTTGACTGTACGGCTTTGGCCAGTTGCCAGTATCCACGGCTGCCCGTGGGGTGGGATGTGAGCTCCTGACCAAGCCGCGCGACGTGCTGGGCATCCGCTCTCTTGAAGGCCCTCTTGCTGAACCTAGTGGCCCTATTGTACGCTGCTTTGAGGCGGTTCACATTCCGGTCACGTGCCGCCCGAGCCCTGACCCAGGCGCGATACGCCGACTGTTTTTTCTGGACAGCCTCGGCACATTCACGCCCGAACCAGGGGCGAGCTTTGCGGATGCTGGCGACATCAGTGAAAGGGATATAATATTCTATCCCAAGACTGATCTCGCCAGCAAAGGCGCCTTCCCTACAAAGCAGCGTTGGCTCCACGGGACGGACGCGTAGTAATCGCGGAGACCGTCCCAGTCTGCCGACGAGTAGTGCCATAGTCGTCGAGTCATTTGTTCAGCACGAGCAGGCGGTGGCACTTGGAAGCTGGCTGCACCACACAGTGGTCGGAAGTGCCCAGTGGGCGGGTACCGACACACTTTGTGGGGTTTCTAGAGGCCGCTGTGTACCGTTTATAACTTTGTTGCACTGTCATGATGAGCTATAGGGGAGCGTGAAGACAGGGCGTCATTTGGTGCGGCAGTAAGTGACAAAGTGCAGAGGCTAGCTTCGTCTAGAATCGTGTGGCTAGGTCAGAGCCGACCCGCCGGACGGAAGGGCTCCCAAACCCCCCTGATGCAAGGCCGCCGCTACCCCACACCGGTTACCACCCGGAGCGGCGACCCCACATCAGGATTATGCGCAACATATGGGGCAGCCTCCTGGGGTGGTTGGTCCCAGGCGGGCCCCATGACTATGTTGCGAGCGGCCGCGGCAACGCTGTTGCTAAGGGTCTCCCTGGCCGGCGAATCGACCCACACTAGACTCCGCTTCGCCCCCACTGGACCCCTGCCTGCCGCACCATACATCGCCCTGGGCCCGGCAGTGCAGCTGCTGAACCCCTAACGCAACCCAGCCTGGGCTGGGTTACTTGGGGGGCTTTAACACAGCTGCACGGTGGTACCCCCCCGGACCAACACTGTTGTACCACCTGGTATCCACGTAGGGGCCGAAGCCACCACATGGGTACCGTAATATACGAACCTCGTCCGTTAATCAGCAGGTGCTCCACTAGCAGGTGAGTTCGCTGGGGCCCGATAGATGTAAGAAGGGCCCCTTTGCACCCATTTCATCGCAAGGCAACGGGTTTAATTTTTTTTACAAAATTACAATATTGCTGCTACTTTTTATTAAATTCATTCGGCCATTTTGGACCTAACCCATTATAAATGTGCCCGGTGACGGCAATAGGTTTGCCCCCTATTACGTGGGACTAAAATACTGGCAAATTGTGGGTGTGTAATGCACCTCTGCCTACCCCTTCGGGGATACAGGCGTGATATGTGTTGTTGTTGTTGTATTAGTGTACCTTTTAGTATAAATATACTTTATAGCTTTCGATAATAGATGTAAGTAAAAATAATAATAAGTATGTTGATACTAAATACGGAATGTGTAGGTAGATACATAAGTTTATGTAATATCTATTACCTAAATAAACATTCTTGTGATACTTAAAGTTTCAGGAAATTGTAGACTTTTAATTAATATATTTAAGTAGTTGTGTAATGCAGATTATGTAATAATACAGTAGAAATTGATAATTATTTAAGTAAATTTTCGTAGTTACTGATGTCCGTTTCGTTTCGATTTTCACAGGCTCCCCCCCTTAGCTCTCGAGAACTGCTTATGCTACGATGATGGTTGACCCCTCTATGGATAGCCCTCGATCTGGAGGCAAGCCAAAAAAGGAAATTTCACCTAGCCCGAAGGGGTCCAAAGTTATAGGCCAAATAGATATGGGGAATGTCCCCCTTAACTCTCGAGAACTGCTTATGCAACAATGATGGTTGACTGGATGGTTGACTGGTTGACCCTCTATGGATAGCCCTCGATCTGGAGGTAAGCCTAAAAATAGAAACTTGGGGTTATTTTATCAAAATCTATTCGGCTTTCTTTAATTAAAATCAGATACTTACCAGGAAAAATATCAACATAAAGGTCTATCTACAGCTGTTCAACGCGCGCGAAACTACGGATTATTTTATACTCATACGTATCATCAAAACTAAATAATATGAATAAGAGACTTTTTTATTATTTACATTTTTGGGACAAACATTTTTGATATTTGCAAGTCGTCGCCCCAATTGAATGTTTCTTTCTTTCAATTCTTTATTTCATTGTATTATTAATTATTTTTTCAACTTTACGTAAGTAGAGTTGATTCAAAATGAGAATTATTGCTCAGAGCAATGAAAATACCTCAGCAAAAAAAAAAAATTTAGGTATGTAAGCAGATGGAAATTACTAATTTTAAATATCATTTTTCTTTTTAATGTTCTAGTTGCTAAGCGACTGGATAGATTTCAGCATTCCTTATGATTAGATTCCCTCATTCTCTCCTAGTAATCATCACAGTTAGACAGTCTTTATTTTTACGTCCTCGTCTAGTGGCAACCGATAATGTTAACACATTGCAAAGGTTAAGCAACATCTAGTCAGGCCGGTTTTAGGATGGGTGACCATTTGTGGAGAGCACGTTAAAATGTCGGTTCCGGTTGTCATACAAACATCTATGGTATTTGTTAGGGGTAGTTGGAACCCTAAATCTAAAATCCGACCGGTCTAACTACAGAACTTCGATATCGCCCATGGGTTGTGGGGCGCCATGGTCAGATGGCAGTCGCTCCACAAAAATATCGAAGCTCAGCCGAATCGCAGTTAGACTGAAGCCGACCCCAACTGCGTTGGGAAACGGCTCAGTGGAAGAATGAGATTAAGTTTCTATGTAATTTTATTTGTGCAATGTTTACGGAAATAAATTTTATATTACAGTAAGTAGGTGCCTCAACATATAGTCAAATTGAGAACCTCCTCCTTTTTGGAAGTCGGTTGAAAATAAAAATAAAATTTACTCTTTTAAAATTCTACTTACCTTTCATTTTAAATAAATATAGGTAAGTACTTAGTTGCCTTGCCTTGTTGTATGTGTATTTTTTGATAGCGTAAGTACCATTGAAATCCTATAGAAGAAAACGTTATCGGTTTTGCATCACTATGAACAAGGTCCCATAACCACGTGCTCCGAAACGGCACGAACACACGCCGAAGTTGAACGAACGCAGACGCAAATAGTTTTGAACTTCTGCGACATGTATCTAATATTTTGAATATTTGAGACCAATTACCACATAAAAGCAGACATTTTTTTTTTATATTTCATGTTAATATTTAACAAAACTGTTGTTTAACTGTTTATGTTAATTACTCTAACACAATAGCACTTTAAATAGAGCGTGTAACACAACGTTGGTATCTTAATTTACCACTAAAGACATCTTTTACATACAGTCACTGCATTTCTTTGAAAAAGCAAAGAGAAAAACGTGTTTAGTGAAAATATTATGGCCACTCATTCTTCTACTGATACAGTAATAAACAATTAGGATAATTTATTGAGGAAGTCGTGATTGTTGGTTCCGTACCTGTTCCCCACCAATATCGCTTCCAACTGTCTGTCACTGCGCGGAACATGGCGTTACGTAGTTACGTGCAACGCCGACTACGCGTGGCGGACAACTGAGACACACAAGTATACAATTATACACATAACAAACAACCGTTCGTAGCTCCGTTGGGTTTATTTAAAATCGATTAAAATTCATTATTCAAATTAAATTTACTACTAGTCTAGTGTCGCATGTATGTATGTGGTCGCACAATAGACCTCGCAAACATTTTTTTCTTTCCAAATAAGTCACGTTGAAAAAATTGTTTCAAGTAAGTATAGGAATACTTGTGCCAAGCTTCGTGGAGATCTGATAATAAATGCCAGAAACATTTTTTATAAATATTAAGTATTTGATCTATTTTCCCCAAACCAAAAAAGCTCACAAAAATATTGTAGGTATTTTATCTGGGCACACATCTGACAAGTTTCATGAAGATCGGATAAAGACTGTGGTTGCTAGCCCGGAACACACATACATACAGACGGACGAAAGGAAAATTGTCCAATCTCGAAATGTAGACGCTCGGTCAATAATATATATTCATTTTAGTAACAATCGATTCCTCTAATATAAACGTCAAATATACATTCACTTTATTATTAAACTCATTCGGCCGTTTTGGACATAAAATTTGTATAGTACCCGGTTACGGCAATAGGTTTGCCCCCTACTAAGTGGGACCAAAAAAAAATTACTGGCAAAGAGTGGGTGTGTAATGCACCTATACCTGCCCCTTCGGGGATATAGGCGTGAATATGTATGAAAGATTTTAAGTGAATAACCGGCAAAGGGTTTCATTTCCCTGATTCAATTAAGCTCTAATTAGAGTCGAGTGTGCTCTTAATGTTCCGTAGAGACTGATTTGACGTCGCAGCATGTCAGTATAATTAATGGAAGGCTTGTAGCGTAGCACGATGGGTTTCAGCGTACACCTAACCGAATTGAGGTCAGCTGTGTGTGTTAACGTACCTATCTAGTTAGTAAAGTACTTTCATATTTTTAACAGGTCAGTCAATTAGGTCATTATAAGAAATTAATTGTTTGTAGCTTCCAATTTTTTTCATTAATGAAATATATAGGATGGTTTAAAGTTATAAAATCTGAAAATATTTTATGTTTTATGAAAAAGCAACTTTATGAATTAATGTCTGTTTGGAATAGACTTTGAATACAAAGGAAATAAGAGTTTTAAAACTAAAGTTTTTGTATATTTTTTATTATTATATGAGATTTCGCATATATAGGTAAGATAAAAAAGTGTTTTTTTTATTTTTTTTTATTTAGGTCGACAAATTGACGCCACCCGCCTGATGGTAAGCTGTGGCGACGTCTGGTGATTGTGGGCAACTCTCACAGTACATAGGAATACTATAGAGAGTGACCCTCAACTTGACGACCCAGTAATGTGCCTCTTCACGCTTCGCTTAAAGAACCCAGGGTTATATGTTGGAGGAAACACGTGCGCGGGCAGGGCGTTCCAAGCCACCATCGTTCGGCAGAGAAACGAACGTTTAAAACGCTCAGTTCTCGCGAAGACGGTTTCCACGGTACGAGAGTGACATCTCTGCCCGGCACGCGTTGTTCGGGATCGGAAGGGAGAGGGTGGGATCAGATTGAAGAGCTCTTCAGAACACTCACCGTGGTAAATACGGTAGAACGCGGCCAAGGAAGCAATTGTTCGGCGCTGGGCTAGCGGCTCAAGGCTTCCCGTTACCTCCGGACAATCTATAATGCGAACAGCGCGTCGCTGCATAGCGTCGAGTGCGTCCAGCAAATACTTCGCGGAGCCGTCCCAGAGGTGAGAGCAGTATTCGACGCAGGGTCTAATCTGCGTTTTGTACAGCAGACACCTCTGGTGCGGTGTAAAGAATCGCTTTACATTGTTCAGTATTCCTAGTTTCCGCGAAGCTAGCCCAATACATCTCTCAATGTATTTAGTGTTATTGAGCTCTCGACGTACGTCTATGCCTAGGATGTCTAGATTATCATTCATTGGTAATGTTGCATTCTGAAGAGTGGGTAGGGGAAGGAAAGGGGATTTTTTCGCTGTAAATGCACACGCCTGTGTTTTGCGGGCATTGAACTCGACCAAGTTCTCGGCACCCCATTGGGAGATACTGTCGAGGTTACGGTCGAGATCAGCCACGAGTCGTCGTCTCTCCTCCTCAATCTCAGATCGCCTCGCCGTCGGACGAACTGAGTAACTCCCGTGCAGTGTGCTGTCATCTGCATAGCAATGAATGTTCCCGAGGGATAGCATGCAGAAGAAAGAGAGTTGGTGATAGTACGGATCCCTGCGGTACCCCGGCATTCACTTGCAAGAAGCGAGAAGCCTGGCCATCGGAGAGGACCCGCACTCGGCGCTCGTTTAAAAAGCTGGCAATCCAGCTGCACAGTTGAGGAAGTAGACCATATGCCGGAAGCTTGGAAAGGAGCGAAGCATGCCAGACCCTATCGAAAGCTTTGGCGATGTCCAGGCTAATAGCCAAGGACTCGCCGTACTTTTCCATAGCCCCACCCCATACATGCGTGACGAATGCCAGGAGGTCACCCGTTGATCGTTTTGGCCTGAAGCCATATTGCCGATCATTGATTAGCGAGTGATCCTCCAGGTATCGCATGAGCTGCTTATTGATAAGGAGCTCAAGCACCTTGCAAATGACTGAGGTGACAGCTATGGGTCGATAGTTGCCTGGATCGGAGCGATCCCCTTTCTTGGGGATCGGTTGTACGTTCGCCTCTTTCCAGACCTCCGGCACGAGCCCTGTAGAGTATGACAGGCGGTACAGACGCGTTAGTACTGGAGACAACTCAGCGGCACATTTTCGTAATACCACCGCCGGAATGCCGTCAGGGCCACTGGCTTTCCGCGTGTCGAGCGACCGCAGCACTGCCCGTACATCACATTGCCTGATAGCAATATCAGGCATAGTGTGGCCACAGTTGGCGATGGCGGGGAGCTGCAGGCCACGGTCATCAACGCGGGAATAAGCCGCAAAGAGGTCTGCGAGCATGTCCGCCTTCTCTTGGGCTTTGTGAGCCAGTGATCCATCAGGAAAACGCAGTGGTGGCAGCGAGGGTTGGCAAAAATTTGACTGTATGGCTTTGGCCAGTTGCCAGTATCCACGGCTGCCCGTGGGGTGGGATGTGAGCTCCTGACCAAGCCGCGCGACGCGCTGGGCATCCGCTCTCTTGAAGGCCCTCTTGCTGAACCTAGTGGCCCTATTGTACGCTGCTTTGAGGCGGTTCACATTTGGGTCACGTGCCGCCCGAGCCCTGACCCAGGCGCGATACGCCGACTGTTTTTTCTGGACAGCCTCGGCACATTCACGCCCGAACCAGGGGCGAGCTTTGCGGATGCTGGCGACATCAGTGAAAGGGATATAATATTCTATCCTTAGCCTGATCTCGCCAGCAACGGCAGCAGCGCTATCCGAAGGCGCCTTCCCTACAAAGCAGCGTTGGCTCCACGGGACGGACGCGTAGTAATCGCGGAGACCGTCCCAGTCTGCCGACGAGTAGTGCCATAGTCGTCGAGTCATTTGTTCAGCACGAGCAGGCGGTGGCACTTGGAAGCTGGCGTGCACCACACAGTGGTCGGAAGTGCCCAGTGGGGCGCGTACCGACACACTGTACTCGGCTGGGCGACTCGTCAGCAGTAGATCCAGCAAGGCGGGCGTGTGGTCTGACCTGTCAGGTATCCGGGTGATCCCCTGTACCATCTGGGTCAGCCCGTGGGAGAGAGCGAATGCATGGACGGATCGTCCCGCATGATCGGTCCTAAGGGACCCCAGGTACTCAACGTGATGACCGTTAAAGTCCCCCAGGAAAACCAGGTCAGCGTTCGGGAACCGCACCTGCGCATCGTCAGCCATTTCGCTGAGGTATTCGAAAAGCCTTGTTGTCCCAGTGTCCCCTGTGTGGGAGCGGTAGACGCACACGTAGATCTGGCTCATAGAGCCATGATCCACGTGCAGCCAAAGGACGGAGTAGGAGGGGTTCTCTAGACAGCGCAACCGGCGGCAGCAGACATCCGCCCTAACGAACACGCACACTCCGGCTTTGTCGCGGAATTGTTCCTCAATGACATAACCCGGGTAACTGAGGTAAGACGTGTCGTCAGGGCGGCGTATCTGTGTCTCCGTAAGGAACATCACAGAAGGCCGTGCCGTCTCTTGGTGATGGTGGACGGTATCGAGGTTCGCATGGAGTCCGCGGATATTCGCGAACTCCACCTCAAAAGGAATCGACTTTGTGGGGTTTCTAGAGGCCGCTGTGTACCGTTTATAACTTTGTTGCACTGTCATGATGAGATATAGGGAAGCGTGAAGACAGGGCGTCATTTGGTGCGGCAGTAAGTGACAAAGTGCAGAGGCTAGCTTCGTCTAGAACCGTGTGGCTAGGTCGGAGCCGACCTGGCGACCGAAGGGCTCCCAAACCCCCCTGATGCAAGGCCGCCGCTACCCCACACCGGTTACCACCCGGAGCGGCGACCCTACATCAGGATTATGCGCAACATGTGGGGCAGCCTCCTGGGGTGGTTGGTCCCAGGCGGGCCCCATGACTATGTTGCGGGCGGCCGCGGCAACGCCGTTGCTAAGGGTCTCCCTGGCCAAAAGAACGGACTATTAAAAAATAAAAAGATATACAAAGACGGAACTGTGCAAAACTAACTAGATTATTATTACTTAGGTAATATAATAATTCCAAATGTACAATTATACACATACTTACCTACTAACTATAAATCTAAATAAAGTTATAACAAAGTGAAGAGAACCTTTCTTATGAAACGCTTAATAATTCAAGATGCTAGTTCTTCGGAAGATATGGAGGAGATTTGTCCTAATTGCTGTACATAAGCAGGAGCTGAAAATTAATATGCGAAAGTGGATCCGTTGACAAAAACGTTAAAAAAAAATCTCTTTAATATTATTATTATAATGAACCGAAGTCACGTGTTTTCTGGAATTCTACGCTTTATTATATTTGCTACTAATGAGAGTATTGGATCATATCTTCTATCTATACGTAGGTCACACTATAAGTTTTGCGTAACTTAAAAAAACAACATGTTCAAACCAAAATATTTTGTTTATTGCTTTTCAAAATACTCTCCTTTACATTTTAAACATTTTTTCACGCGATCGAACCATTTTTTAAAACAGGAGGACAAGGAATCTGATGGCATGTTTTGTACGTGCTGATTGAACGCTATCACTGCCTCTTCGGAGTTGGTAAAAGTGAAACCTCTCATCAAATCTTTGATTTTGGGGAAAATACAGAAATTACAGGGTGTTAGGTCGGGCCTATGCGCAGGATGGGTGACGAGTTGTACTTTTTCTGAAGCTAAAAATGACTTTGTTTTGTTGGCCATGTGTGAAAAAGCGTTGTCATGATGTAGGAGAACGCGGCTTTTGGGTCGTCTTTCGCGAACTTTTTCTGACACCCTGGGTAAACAAATGGTAGAATACCACTCGGCATTAACACTCTTTTGATCTTAAAGTGGAATTGTACAGATGGGACCCGTAGCTGAGAAAAAAAACGCGATCATTTTTTTACCAACGTTTCTCGCCTGCCTCACTTTTGTTGGCTTGTTCTCATTTTCAAACACCCATTCACTAGATAGCTGTTTTTTTTCGGGTTCAAAACAATAAATCCACGTTTCTGACCACTGTGACAATGTCATAAACAGTGTTAGAATGCCCGTGGTCGTACTTCAGTAGCATCTGTGAGCACCATTCCACGCGAGCCCGCTTCTGCTCCGCTGTCAGTTCATGAGGGATCCAACCGACAACAAAGTTTCCGAACTTTCAATTCTTCGTGTAAAGTTTTCTGGATTTGACTCATGCCAATCCCCAATAGTCCTCGAATTGTCTCATAGGTAATCCGCGGGTTTTCTTCAATTAACCGCTTAACAGTAGCCACATTATTTTCAATGACGGTAGTTGAAGGCCGCCGTTCACGAAATTCGTAATGTAAAGAAACTCGACCTCTCTCAAATTCAGCAAACCATCACCTCACGGTGCTCAAACAAGGTGCTTCTCTCCCAAAAGCATTTTGAAGACGAGCGGCACAGTCTTGCGGAGAGAGAGAACTTTTAAAATCATAAAAAATCATCGCTTCAAAATCTTTTCGACTTAATTCCATTTTCGTTGCATACGTAGAACTTTGATGTGTGATAAAAAACAATTGAAAAACAATTGGCGGGAAATCATCCGCCAATTGTTTTTTTATTACTAAGAAAGTTGCAACGTTTAAAAAAATATAACATTCGAAATTCAAATAGTTCCGATTGGCTATATTATGTGCAAAACTTTTAAGTGTGCCCCAATAAAAATGAATCGCCGTTCGTTTATCTCGCTAAGACTCTGGAATGGACCGATTTGGCTAAATTCAGGGAAGTTCAGGGAAGGTTTCAAAGTAAAATTTCATTCGGTATGAAATTCGCCGGGACAGCTAGTTTTATATAAAGACAACAATAGGTACCAATACCTCGCGAGAGAAGCTAATCGCAAGGGGATTCGTCTACAATCAAAATATTATTTTAGAAAAATTAAATACTATTAAAATATATACTATATTGAGAGTCATCTATGATTTGCCTCCGTTATCTCGATGTGTAGTAATTTTGAGGGAAAACCTGTTCTGTAATTCTTGAACTACATTTAAGTTCCGATAGATGGTGCTAAATTCAACTTCTATATTTTCTAACAATTTATACAATTTAGCGTCACAGATTTTTTTTACAATATAAAAGTTCTATTTTAATTTTTTTATGTAAATTAATTTAAATGTAAATGTAAAAACAAAAACGGATTTTTCATAAAACATGTAGGTACCTACATGTTTTATGAAAAATCCGTTTTTGTTTGATCTCTCCTAAACCGTTAACTTTCGTTAACGTTAATACATGGGAGGGGGGGGGGGGGGCGTTAATTTGCTGCTGCTCACTCTACCCTACACCCTCTTGCTCGGAACACATCGAATTACCCGTAACCCTGTTTAGTTAATCCCCATTACTAGATACAATTTAATATTATAGACTACTACATACAGTACTAGATAAAATAGATAGAATACTAGACTTCGTCCGCGTGGTAATTTGGATTTTTTCCCGTTCCCGTCGCGCTGCGTCATATTTTGAACAATTCACACAATATCTTTATAAATTGTAGCCTATGTGTTATTCTGATGTATAAGCTATATTATTGTAAAGTTTCATTAAAATCCATTCAGTAGTTTTTACGTGAAAGAGTAACAAACATCCATCCATCCATACTTACATACTCACAAACTTTCGCGTTTATAATATTATAGTAGGATTTACTTAACAATTAATTTATTTCCATAACTACTTTACTTTGTTTAGCTGAGCGTAATTGAAAAGTTTCTGTCCAGCTGCACTGCGTTTAACAAAATATATTATGTGTACGTGACAAAAATGAGAAGCAGGCGCGTGACAGACTATATAGAGAAATTAACTAGCACGCCAGTCAGTTCATTTGTTAAGTTAGTTTGATGAAGAAAAATACCTTATTTGGTATGCTTATACCTAACCTAGCACAGATGACACATCCCATACGGAAATGGGGCCGTATTATACTTATTACAGTTATTTCCCTAGTGGCTGTTGTTTCCGTAAAATTCGCTAAGGGGCTTTCGACACAGCATCTATGCACTTACATTATTATTATAATCATTGCCTACTTTGGGGTACTTTATTAGGGTGTAATTATTTGACAGACACGATAATTTAGGAACTAGTCCACTTTTTTTTTGGTTATTTCACTTTTTATATTTTTATTTGTACGGATATCTACTACTAGGTAGGTAGGTACTATAGTTGAAGTTCCCGTAGCTATTTAAAACCAATAATTATGACGTCCAAAACCCCTACAAATAATTTTAAATCTATAATCATGTCCTGTCCTGTCAATAAACGGCATTTCTGATGCATAAATAATTGTTACAATCTGAATGACTGCCTGAGAATCCCGGAATGCCCGCGACTTCGTCCGCGGGGTAACGTGGTGTTGGAAACGATTTTCATTGTTACCTAGTTCATTCATAATGGTCGTAACGTGATGTTATATGGGATTTTTATTGATTTCGCAACCCATAGCCGCAACCGCCCTTATGTCCATTGCCGGGGCCCACACTCGGAAGATGTTTTATGGCATAGTAGGATGCTACTCGCTAACAATGTGGCTTTATATGTATAAAGTTAGCATACTATTTGGTAACTAATTAATAAATAAGACAGGACATATCATTATTAAACTAAAGTGAGGGTTTAGTAAAAATATCTGTAGCTTTATGAGTAGATAATAATATTATGTAGGTATGCCTTCTGTGCCTGGCTACCTAGTTAACTAATGCAGCGGAATTTGCTCACTAAATCACCAGATTATAACTAGTATCTAACTCATGCAGGTACATGTGAAATAACTGGTGATTTAGAAGGTAAACAGCCAGTTTCTGAATTGAGAATTTGAAGTTAAGTATCTGTTGAGCACGTCAAATGTCAAAATTTGTTCCTGATTTTTGACATATGGCGATACTTAATGGATACTCAACTTAAAATTCTCAATTCTGAAACTGGCTGTAAGTTTCATAACTGGTGTGATTATGTTCTAATACTTACGTAATGCATAAAACATACATACTTATACTTTTCATGATGATGAGATGATGCATAATGCATTAGGGGCATTAGGTATAGGCACTAACGCTTTTAAGGTTTAAGTCAAGGGTAGCCCAAATGTTCTAATTTGGCAGCGTAACCTCATCGGTAATATCTATACCTCTAAAGTAGGTAGTATCTAACTTATAATGTATAACCTAAGCCATTACCTACCACTCAAAGGAGCACTCTTTTTGTACTACTATGCATGAAGTGTCGGTAGTGCATAGGCTTTCGACTCCAGAGTCTCGGGTTCGACTCCCCGGTCAATTCAAATATTTGTGTGAACCACAAATGTCTGTCAAATATGAAAGTATGTAATAAATTGGAAAAAAACGCGAAATGTTCTAATGAGGGATCACATTCTATAAATTATGTAGAAAGAAAATAATTATACTTAGTTTCGACTACTTCAACCAGGCGCCTGCAGTACCAGCATAGCATTCAGTCAGCAAGTATATTACGATACTCACCGACTAGGAAATTTAGAAAATACAAACATGTAAATTTTTAAAGCAGATAAATAATAGTTCTTAGTAGCAACACCCGAGTGTCTGACCGACATAGCCCAAAGGATTAGCAAGCGGAAGTGTTAGTGGGTCAGCCACATAGCATGAAGATCGGACAGTGCCGAAGGGGCAGTAAGATTCTCGAGTGGAAACCGCGGATTGCCAAGTGCAGTGTTGGACGGTCATCCACACACCAACTTTCTACTGAAAAGTCCTTTATTTCGTTGGATGCAGGTAGCAATAAACCGGTCACAGTGGAAACTAATTGGATAGGCCTATATTTAGCAGTGGACAGACATAGGTTAAGGGTGATGAACTACTGAGTGTCTTTGAAAAACTTCCAGACGTATTTATATAAAGATAAGGTAAGTGGGTGTGACTAACACAATGACTTTAGTGGACTTAAGTCCAAAATCCACAAATTGCCATATCATTAAGGTACTTAAAGGTTTTATTTATTTCCGCGTAAGGATAAGTAAAGAATTATCTTTACTTATCCTTACGCGCCCAAATTACCTTCCTTGGGATTACCCAAGGAAGGTAATTGGTTAAAATTTTAAGTTCTTCATCTTTCCACTATTGTTACAGAAAAGGGAATATCCCACTATTGTCCGCAAGTTGAACTTTAAAAATAGAACCGTACAAAACATACATGCCAACTGAACCACAGTTGAAAACAACTTACTTTTTCTGAGTTTCTCAAAACAAAGGGAAACACCTGCATCTACCTACACATATATATCAAGTGTATGTCTCGAGACTTTGTGCCTCTATACCTAGTAGTGACAAGTAGAACATGAGCTTGTATTATTTCCGTCGTAGAAAAAAAATATTGTAGGCATAGAGCAACGAATTTGATCCCTGCGTGTTGTCTGAGATTGTAGGTAGGTAGCCGAATACCTTTTTCCTACCAAAATAGCTTTAAGGTTTTATTAAAATGACTTAGGGTTCCTAAGTCATTTTTTGTAACTACTCAGTTTTTGGTAAGTCGTTGAATTTTGAGGCCCTATAGCTAACCTCACCATCAAGTGTCGATTTACCGACGAGACCACGGACACTGTGGCAAACTTCTAAGATCCAGGTTTAGCGGCCATGGCGGCGGCCTATAATACGTGGGACCAACAAAGTTACTGTTGGCCAGAGACCGTAAGGTATTTTAAACTACTTAACGGATTTTAATGCAGCTATTAGCCACACACCTATGTATAGCTGAAAGCTAGTTATATTCAAGAGGAAGATATTTATATACTAGCAACCCACCTGGGGGCTCGTGGTCTAGTGGTAACCGACAATGTTAACACATTGCAAAGGTTAAGCAACATCTACTCAGGCCGGTCTTAGGATGGGTGACCATTTCTTAATACATTGAGACCCCTCCGTGCCTCGGAGAGCACGTTAAGCCGTCGGTCCCGGTTGTCATACTAACATCTATGGCAGTCGTTAGGGGTAGTTGGAGCCCTAAATCAAAAATCCGACCGGTCTAACTGCAGAACTTCGATATCGCCCATGGGTTGTGAAGGTCAGATGGCAGTCGCTTCACAGAAAATATCGAAGTTCAGCCGAATCGCAGTTAGACTGGAAAGCCGACCCCAACTGAGTTGGGAAAAGGCTCGGTGAATGAACCCACCTGGCTTTGCAAGGGTGCAATACCTATGCTACTGTTATAAATGTGAGACAGTATGGAGTGGGAATGAGAAATTTAAAAAAAAACCAGCCAAGTGCGAGTCGGAGTCGCGCACAAAGGGGAACCCTTTGTGCGCGACTCCGACCATTTTTGTACCAAAAATCAATCACGTTTGTTGTATGGGAGCCCCTTAAAATATATTTATTATATTCTGTTTTGTTAATATTTGTTGTTATAGAGGCAAAAGAAATACATCATCTGAGAAAATTTCAACTTTCTAACTATCACGGTTCACGAGATACAGCGCAAGGCAGACGGACGGACAGCGAAGTCTCAGTAATAGGGTTTCCGTTTTACCCTTTGGGTACGGTACCCTAGAAATTAACCTGCATTACAGTACCACTGTGCAAGTGGTATTTCAAACAATCCTATTGTAATTAGCTGGATTAGGTGTCCAAACAATTTATTTTTATTTATTTATTTAAACTTCATGCACAAATGCTTACAATGGAGGACTTAATGCCTTGAGGCATTTTCTGCCAGTCAACCTTGAGGTGATACAGAAATAATGTTCAGGTAGGTGCTTATTATTATTAGGAGATTGAGATTGACAATGGTACAAACAAATACAACACTAAATACCACACTATGTATGTAAATGAAATATACATTATAAATACACATATAGGTATATAAATTACTTGATGTAACTCTGGCGGACTTTTTGCTTGAATGTATTACGGGTATTGCATAACCTGACCTCGGGAGCAAGTACATTCCAGAGGAGAATAGCTTGGACAAAAAATTAGGAATGAACAAGGGCAGAATTGTGATTAGGACGAGAAGGAGGTGGTTGTTAGAGGAATGGACTATAAAGCGGCCATAAAATAATGATAATAAAAGTACTTAATTATGTTGTTGCACACCGTCATCCTTAACTTGATCAAAAGTTGTTGGTAGTTTGTCACGGTTCATTCATTTTAATTATTTTTTCATACGCCGATTATAATTTGTATTAGGTACATAGTGAACGAAAAATATTTAATTAAAGTAGGTACTATTTAGTGTAATTTATACTCAATGATTTATACTCTTTAAAATGGTATAAACATTGTAGGTAATTTAAAAAAATTAAATCTTAGATTGAAACAATTTTCTTGCCATTACTTTGTCCCCAAACCATGTCAACTAAAATCCATTGGCTAGTGTAGTAGAAATAGTTCTCTATAAAAACGTAGATAATAAGTACTGGGAGTTTGTATCCCGAAAATATCTTTAGAGCTGGATAAACGTATTCTCCTCTTAAACAACTTTGTAAGCATCTGAAAAAGAAACGAAGTTCTATTAATCATTAATGTGTTAAATGTTGACAGACGGAGACAAAAAGTGAGTAAATGTGAAAATGTGGACTTAAGAAACCCCTCGGGAATATTCAGGAATAAAGATTTTATAAGATAGTACACACTCCAAAGAGCAGCCTCTTACTGTGAAGCTGGCAACCAATTTTAGCAGCCTATAATCCGACTAAATTAAGAAGGTCATTTTTGTGAAGTTGTTTCAGCAGCCTTCGTTATTTTTAAACGATATTCTTATGTTGTTGTACGATTTATCTATCAAACTATTTAAGCGATTGCTAAAGCATCAATTAGGATCATTTGCAAGCGATAATTTCGTAAAATGTAATGTATATTATAGTAATTTTTCCAGAGTTAATTGATCATGGCTGCTGGTGTTATTAGCATACTATACCCCATTTATTTGGATGTTTTAGGCATAAAATCATTAGACAGGTATATGTCAAATCGACTAAATGCATTTTAAGGCAGCAGTTTGATATCTTGACCCCACACCGCCGCCTTCATCAGCGTTCCCCGCTGCCACATGCTTATGACCACTGGTGCATAAGTTAGGAACAAAACAATTTGGCGTCTTGACCACTCACTAGACTAAATCTAGTTACGCGGCTGATATGACATTACACTAAAATGTTCAGTTTGTTTGCTGTAAAAGCGATCTGCTACATCAAGTTTACAAGAAGATGTTTTTACTTTTAATTTCTATCTAATATTTAATCAAATTATATTATTAATTTCTTTTTAAACCTATTTATTTTCAATAATCACGGTATTATATTTGGATGTTTCTATCAACATGGTGTCTAAAGTCCGCTGATCGGTCGAACGACTGACATGAGTGTTGTCATTCTCCCTTACCATGGCGCTCAGAAGAGTTTGTCGATAACCAATAATATCGCAGAAAATTTCGAATACTTGACTCAATTAACACATTTTTTGAAATTTCCTGCCATGCTAACGATGTACCAACTTAGATATCGATAAAAAATTGCAAATGCAAAGAGGTTCAATATAATCATTATTGTAATCTTAACATAGTATAAAACAAGTTGCTTCTTGCCGTATGTAAGATAGGTTATTAGTACCTACCTACAAAGCTAGTTAAAGATATTTTTTCTGATCTGAGAATAACGTAAATACCCATAAAGTTACTTTTATATCATTCAGTTTAATACTTACCTATTAATAATTGTGTCTTTTTTATCTAGCGCATCTTTGCCGGCGTGAACATTTTTTTAATACACATTAGCAATACGGACCTAGGCCTCATATTTCAAACTTACAGTTAGGTGTCTTTTCCATTGGACTATGGTATTCTACTTACCAGCCTGTCCATCAACACCCGCCATATGTACTGACCTGTTTCATCAACCTCCTTTCATCCATCTTTTCTACATGCCCGAACCATCTAAGCATCCCTTTATCTAGATCACTACACACCGCATAGTTCCCGTATCACGCGACTGTTCCTCACTTTAGAGCCATGAAATAAACGATAAATAAAAAATAACACTTCGTTTAATATCATCGTCATAATACCCTTTATCCCTTGTATACTTGGACCCAAAGTGCACGAACTCTTTCAGTTGGTCCACTTTTTCTCCTTCAATCATAGTCACACATTTTTATATTATATTGTACAAAATGTTGAAACTGGTCAATACCAAAATCCAATCTTAATCATTTTTTTAACTAGAGATATCCAGGGAAATGTCCTTCTGAATAGCAACGGGTACAGTGGCGAGCGGTATTTGCGATATTCGAACTTATAATATTTGCACAAACCAAAATGATCCTACAAAAGTTTTGGATACAACCAAGGTTATGAATTTTACTGGTGGTTGCAGAAAGTTCTGCAGTAGGCGTAAGGAACCCACAGCTGTTAATATTTTTGGTCTTACGTCTTGAACGTTACTTTCCAGGGTGGTCATTGCTGCCAGCATTCTGGGAAGTATTCAGTCAGTGAAGACGTCAATGAACTGTTCCACGAGCTTTGTAAATATTGTAATTTTACTAAATAATACTTATTTATATGTTTATAAATAGTAAAAAGTCTTGTTTTCATAAACGACATCCACCTTTGTGACATTTTTGTAACCTGATTTTCCTAGTCGATTTATCAAATTTATCGATAAAATGTATCGACACTGTTACATCAAAAGTGGGCGGTAACTTTTTGTCTTGTTATTATAGTGTTATGATACAAAATGTATATGTATGTGTTTGTGAAAATGTTAATGTGTTATTCTTATTGTCATGTGTGAGTTTCGTAGTGGCACCCGATTGGGTTTGAGCGTCTGAGAATGTGTGCGTGTCGATGACCCGGCATCAAACATGGCAGACTTTTATGTATCGGGAAAATGCATAATGCCTTATCCCGTTGTATACGGCGACAGCGTATACGACGACCGCGTTGGTCTATGCTTGACCCAGATGCTTCGAAATGCATGTTAAAATTTTATATTCTTGCTTCTTTTCAGTGCTTGTGACAACCCTTTATCCCCATTTTATGGTGATAAAATTGATATAACAGGATAGATTGTTATATAAAACGTACAAACAGATGAGTTTGGTTGCAGCAGTTTAACTGTTTAACCACCAAATGGACCACTGAAATCAGAAATTGACTGAAAAAGTTTACTATACAATGGTTGCTAGTAATTTTTGAGACCTGTTACCCGCTTTTATGGCCTGTGTGAAGTTGGCACCGCAAAGTTAAAAATTGAAAGTTTTCTCAAGAGTTCCGTTTGCACAACATATAGTTCTATAGTTCCTGATAGGTTTTATCAATAGTTTCGGCGAAAAACATCAAAAAATTAAGTTTTGAAAATTTGCGGTGACAACTTCCCGTAGCACCGGAACATGTTAAAAATATAATTTAAATCAAAGAATACGATAGTTCTCGATAAGTTCTACAATTCCAGATAGATTTCAGGAATAGTTCCGCCCTTTAAATATTTTTAAACTTTTTTTTAAATATGACCTCTGGCACCGAATTTTTAAAAACTTTGTTGTGCTCGTTGTTTATATGGTTTAAATGACAGTTCCCGACAGTTCTCGTATAGTTCCCATCGACGCGATGCATTTTAGCACAGTTCCGGCCTTAGAATGCCTTAACTTCTTTTAAGAAAAGCATTCTTAACTGTTTGTTAACTCTAGCACCGCATTTTTAAAACTTCGTTGTGCAAGTTGTTTTCATGGTTTAAATGACAGTTCCCGAAAGTTCTCGTATAGTTCCCATCGTTACGATTCATTTAAGCCACAGGTCTGGCCTTAAAATGCCTTAATTTTTTTAAGAAAAACATTCTTAACTGTTTGTTAACCCTAGCACCGCATTTTCTAAAACTTTGTTGTGCAAGTTGTTTTCATGGTTTGAATGACAGTTCCCGACAGTTTTCGTATAGTTCCCATCGTTACGATGCATTTTAGCTACATTTCCGGCCTTATAATACCTAAACTGAGTTTTGCACCGCATTCTTAACTTTTTGTTAACTCTAGCAACAGTTAAGAATGCTATTCTTAAAAAAGTTAAGGCATTTTCAGGCCGGTATTGTGGCTAAAATGAATGGTATCGATAGGAACTAAACGAGAGCTGTCGGGAACTGTCATTTAAACCATGAAAACAACGAGCACAACAAAGTTTTAGAAAATGCGGTGCTAGGGTTAACACACAGTTAAGAATGCTATTCTTAAAAAAATAAGGCATTTAAGGCCCAACCTGTGGCTTAAATGAATCGTAACGGTGGGAACTATACGAAAACGGTCGATAACTGTTATTTAAACCATGAAAACAACTTGCACAACAAAGTTTAAAAAAATGCGGTGCTAGAGTTAACAAACAGTTAAGAAAGCTTTTCTTAAAAAAAAGTTAAGGCATTTTAAGGCCGGAACTGTGGCTAAAATGAATCATATCGATGGAAACTATACGAGGACTGTCGGGAACTGTCATTTAAACCATGAAAACAACGAGCACAATAAAGTTTTAGAAAATGCGGTGCCAGAGTTTAGAAACAGTTAAGCATGTTATTCTTAAAAAAGTTAAGGCATTTTAAGGCCGGAACTGTATGGTATCGATGGGAACTATACGAGAACTGTCGGGAACTGTCTTTTAAACTATGAAAACAACGAGCACAACAAAGTTTTTGAAATGCGGTGCCAGAGGTCAGATTTAAAAAAAAGTTTAAAAATATTTAAAGGGCGGAACTATTCCTGAAATCTTACAGGAACTGTAGAACTTATCGCGAACTATCGTATTCTTTGATTTAAATTATATTTTTAACATGTTGCGGTGCTTTCTATTTTCAGAACTTAATTTTTTGATTTTTTCGCCGAAACTATTGATAAAACCTATCAGGAACTATAGAATTAAATGTTGTGCAAACTGAACTCTTGAGAAAACTTTAAATTTTTGACTTTGCGGTGCCAACTTCATACAGACCATAAAAGCGGGGAACAGGTGTCAAAAATTACTAGCAACCATTCTATAGTAAACTTTTTCATTCAATTTCTGATTTCAGTGGTTCATTTGGTGGTTAAGCAGTTAAACTGCTGCAACCAAACTAATCTGTTTATACGTTTTATGTAACAATCTATCCTATTATAACAATTTTATCACCATAAAATGGGGATAAAGGGTTGTCACAAGCACTGAAAAGACACAAGAATTGAAAAATTTAACATGCATTTCGAAGCACTATATTTGGGTCAAGATATCAAACTGCCGCCTTGAAATTATACTTATTCGATGCGACATATACCTATCTAATGATTTTATGCCTAAAACATCCCAATAAATGGGGTTTAGATGCTAACAGCACCAGCAGCCATGATCAATTAACTCTGAATAAACAAGTACCTATTGAAAATTTTTAAGATGTATTTCAAAGCCACTATATCTGGATCAAGATATCAAACTGCCGCCTTGAAAATACATATAGTCGAAACGACATATATACCTGTCTAATGATTTTATGCATAATACATCCAAATAAATGGGGTTTAGTATGCTAACAACACCAGCAGCCATGATCAATTAACTCTGGAAAAATTACTATAATGTACATTACATTTTACGAAATTATCGCTTGCAAATGATCCTAATTGATGCTTTAGCAATCGCTTAAATAGTTTGATAGATAAATCGTACAACAACATAAGAATATCGTTTAAAAATAACGAAGGCTGCTAACTTCACAAAAATGACCTTCTTAATTTAGTCGGATTATAGGCTGCTAAAATTGGCTGTCAGCTTCACACCGGTCAGCCTCTTAAGGCTTTTAAAAGACCAATCTGATGAAACCGGGAAACCCCATACGATGGGGTAGATCAAAGGAAATAAATTACCCCCTATACGTATTGGGGACATACCCCAAATAAATCTTTTTCATAATTATTTTATGTTAGCACTTTGTTGGGGTGGTAAATACACAGTAATATTCATGCAAAGTTTCATCCTTTCAGCAGCGTTTAGAAGAAAAGCCGAGGACGGATGGACGGACGGACAGACGGACGAAAGGACATGACGAAACTTAAGGATTTTGAAACTGAAACTATGGAACCCTAAAAAGACTGAAGCTCGTAATAGGGTCAACCACAGGCATGTCAAACACCTACTTTTCGCCAGTTACCAACAGTGTTAGTCACACGTAGTACTTAGCCAAAGCCTTGTTCGTTAATTAGCAGGCACACCACATGCAAGTGTGGTTGATTTGGGCCTCTGCTAGCCTTAGATGAGGGTTGGTTAGTATATATTGTTAGTATGTATCTATGTTAACCCTCTATACGGTAACGACTTCTAATAGTAGAAAACAGTTTTACTAAATACATCAATTTTATTCTCACAACGTTACTTACACAACTGTATAAACTACAAGGA
The DNA here is from genome assembly GCA_963556515.1 of Nudaria mundana. Lineage (NCBI taxonomy): Eukaryota > Metazoa > Arthropoda > Insecta > Lepidoptera > Erebidae > Nudaria > Nudaria mundana. Next base: position 8,531,940 of record OY748293.1, read on the forward strand.
AAGATGTTAGTATTCCAATGCTAAGTGCATAACTTTTAGGTCTTTCTCGTCTGACGAGCATGAGGTCTATAAGAGCAATGATGAGTGACACAGTGTGCATGCAGTGTTGTGTCCAATATGGAACAACTGTGTGGATACTTAGCGGGGCGATCAGTTCTTTTTGTGTATTCCAAACTCTCCAGAATAAAATGTCAGCAAACTGGAACAGAAGAAGAAGAATACGTTTCATTTGAGATCTGATTCATTAAAAACCATTCAATATTCAGGCCTGTAGGTAGAGGGCAAAACAGAAAATCACTTAAGTACGTACGCGTGTAAAACATAACCCTCGATGTAACATAAACATCCGAGTAAAAATAGTCAGTCGAACTGTAACTTCCTATGAATAAGTTTAAGTTTTCCACAAGAGTGGAGTTAGGAACTTATACATCTCGAGTCTGTAGTTAGTTATATAGTCGTGGGATAACTAGGGGTAGGTACTTTTGACTATTAAAATGGGAAAGGCTGTGGGTTCGAGTCCTGCCGATAAAATATCTGATTTTGTGATTTCTAATTTATATCCAAATATTTATGACTAGATACCTAGAGATACCTACGATATTAGGATTATTTCACGTTATCTGGAGCTTAACAAATTATTACGCTTGCATTATTTAATAATTATGTACCTATGAAATATTTCTTGGAACTATAATTTTATTTATGAATACGTTTTACTCCTCGACAATACAGGAGTAGTGTTTGGGAACTTTTATTTTCTACTGATTCGTGAGTAAGGAGTCTATGATCTTATGTGCAAAACAAATTTTCCTGAATCTCATGCGTATCCATTTTACAGAACCAGCTTTAATACCTATAGGTTATTTAATACTATTCCCTATTCTGTGCTATATGTACCTAATTAGTTAGATATCATTACTGTGAACATTGTCAAGTTGCCAGAATTTCTTTGAGAAAAATATAATAACCTAATTAGTGTCATAAAATGGATTTTGCTAACTAAGTATAATATGTACAAAAAGAACCATTTTGGTATCAATATTCGATTCGAAAGTGAACCCAATTTGTTTATGCATAAAACTTACTGCGGTAACGGGCATAATGATACTTGTGAAGCATAAATTTCTGATGTGGTTCAGGAATTTCACGTGATTCTGCTCATGTTCGCCCTTCAGCTCCCGCCAATCACAGTAAATAGATATTGGGTAATAAACTCCAGTGAACAGCTGAAACAAAATAATAATTAATTAATCTTCAACGACGCAACTGACGCGAGGTTGACTTGTAGCGATGGATCGAACATGATCGGAACAGCATTGATTGATAAAAATATCGAGTTCGCAACCTAACCCGATATTTTATTACGAGTATACTAAACGTAAAAAAATCATCATCCACTTTATGATGATATTGCTAGTAAGTACTTAGAATCTGAGATAACTAAGTACAGTTTCGAGTAGTGTACCTAAGTACCTACTTTTCGAGGAACTGTGATTGGTTGGGATATTAACTTCGATGGATGTGTGTCTTGTGTGCTTTTATTTCTTTTTATTAGTCAGTGTATGATAAATTTGACGTCGTTCGGCCCATTATATGAGTGCCAGGGGACGGCAATAAGCCATAGGCAATAGGCCTACCTGGGACTAAAAATACTGGCAAATTATATAGGCGTGGTGTGTGTGTGTGCGTAAAATCCACTTGTAACATAATTTTATGTCCAAATGCATGAATATATATTTTTAATACAGAAATATTAATTTACAAAATACAATTTGTTGCTGGAAGTGTAAAACAATAATAGTCAAAGATTCTTTGTAATGTGTTTTAAATTGTTTATTCTTTTAAGTGGCCTTGTTGTACTTAAGTACATAACACACAGACTATTTACATGGTAAAATAACTTTACTGAGAGAACGACATTCGATTGTTGTCTCAGCTAATATTGGGGTGAATGCAAACCCAATCATCACCACAACGCGAAGGTTAGCTGATATTTAGTTTTAATTTTCAACGAAGAAATTTAGGCCCTGCTTCTGCCTGCTTTAATAAATAATGCCTGATAAAATGATGATCATTTTGATGGAATGTACTCGGTCTTTTTTGGATGGAAGCAGTTAAAGGCGTGTAATAGAAAAAAGGCACAATCATTTTTCATTTAAGTTCTGAATTACTGTCAAGCTTTGTTCATTTTGTTTTTATACCTAAGTATTGTAGCTGGTGACCTGACTACTTTGAAACCAGTCAAGCACAGTTGAAAATATGTTAACAGACAGTATGCTAAGAAGACTATAAAAAGTTAATAAGCATGTGTATCAGTTATTTAGTTTTCTTAGCATGAGCTCTGCGTGGCATAGCTTTGTGTATCCAAACAATTTAGTTAAAAACATCAAACGATGGCCTTATCACTTAAAGTTACATCACACTGGCACGGTATGATACGAGTATAAGTATATTCGCACAGTTTTGAACCCACCACGTGCTGAGCAGGCAGTTTTGTCGACTGAAGAGACTTTACTGTGACGGACACCAAATAATTCTCTTCACCCTTGCATTTAATATAAGTAGGTCTTTGTGAAATATATTACTGATTAAGAAACCACAAAACGTAAATACGAGGTGCCAAATGACCTCTAACCTACCTTTGTTGGCTCCAAAAACGGGAGGTTATTTACGATGGTAATAAATATGTCCACAGCCAAAAGGCAGTTGATTTATTGTATCTTTGCTGTAATAATTAATTAAAATACCAATAAATGAGTAGATTTGGTTGTCGACAGGGTAAAACTTTCAGTGTTTACCATTTTCCATTTACTTTTGATAATTAACCACGACGACCGTATTCACCGTATTAAATGTTCGACGAAAATACTTATTTCAATGAGTTCTAAATGCATTATAAAAAATATTTTATGTACAAATTTATATATACGTATAAAACTGTGAAGACTGAATGAAGACATCACAAACAACATAATTTAGTCTTAAATCAAATACAAAATTTTCATTATCATCCTATCCTAAAGGTCATCACCGAGCCTTTTCCCAACTCTGTTGGGGTCGGCTTACCAGTCTAACTGCGATGCGGCTGAACTTCGATATTTTCCGTGAAGCGACTCCTATCTGACCTTCACAACCCATGGGCGATATAAAATCAAATCAAAAAATAGGGCAAGAATTCACTGAAGGTTTTATGCCATGTGTCGTCCAATTTCTAACCGGTCATGGTTATGGTAACATAGTATAAACAAACTGTGATAAAAGTTAAGTCACCAATGTGTCAATACACAAAATTTGGATCTATTAGCAAACAGACAATACTTTATTTATTCTTAATATTCTAAGCGTTAGTCCCAGTTTCACTGCATTATTTTTTCCTACGAGTATTATCATTATTTTCTAATGTTATAAAGAGGGAAGATTTGATTGTTTGTTTGATTGCCGATTTTAAAAACTCTTTCCTAAAATGTAGCTTTATATTAAATAAAGCTACATTTCTAAAAAAATACATAGGCTATATGACATCAGGCTATAATCAATAGGAGCAGAGCAGCATAGCGTGTAAAATACAACTCGTTCGACATTTTGTAACCGCAGTAGGATCTCAGAAGTGGGAATACTTAGGAAATAAGTTGTAGATTTATTATGCTATAATGTTATCTACAATTTGGTCCGAAATAATTTTTTATAGGATTCACCGTTTGCGAGAAAAATCCAAAACACCGAAAACGTAGACCTTTAAGAATCTTGAATAACTTTTCTAGACCTACACCTGGAGAATTTTACTATGTTCATCTACATAATAAATATAATTATATAATTATAAGGGGTCCGAGCGCTCGCCGTCTTTATAGATACATTGCTAAACGCTTAATCGATGCTTCTCAGGACCAGAAGGCTCGCTATTTTCTGACCCAAAGAATAAGTATCGCCATCCAACGTGGCAACACAGCCAGTATTCTGGGAACCTTCCCAGTCCGTAATGACGCGGAAGATTTTAAAACGATATTTTGTTATGTAAATATTTTTAGTATATAATTATGTATTTTGTAATAATTGTTATTATATACGTAGGTCACACTATAAGTTTTGCGTAACTTAAAAAAACAACATGTTAAAACCAAAATATTATGTTTATTGCTAATACTCTCCTTTACATTTTAAACATTTTTTCATGCGATCGAACCGTTTTTTAAAACAGGAGGACCAGAGATCTTAAGGCATGTTTTCTACGTGCTGATTGAACGCCATCCCTGCCTCTTCGGAGTTGGTAAAAGTGAAACCTCTCATCAAATCTTTGATTTTGGGGAAAATACAGAAATCACAGGGTGCTAGGTCGGGGCTATGCGCAGTATGGGTGACGAGTTGTACTTTTTCGGAAGCTAAAAATGACTTTGTTTTGTTGGCCGTGTGTGAAGAAGCGTTGTCATGATGTAGGAAAACGCGACTTTTGGGTCGTCTTTCGCGAACTTTTTCTATCACCCTCGGTAAACAAATGGTAGAATACCACTCGGCATTAACACTCTTCTGATCTTCAAGTGGAATTGTACAGATGGGACCCGTAGCTGAGAAAAAAACGCGATCATTTTATAACCAACGTTTCGTTTTTTTTCGGGTTCAAAACAATAAATCCACGTTTCGTCTCCTGTGACTATGTCATAAACAGCATTAGAATGTCCGTGGTCGTACTTCAGTAGCATCTGCACCATTCCACGCGAGCCAATTCAATTCTTCATGTAACATTTTCTGAATTTGACTCATACCAATCCCCAGTAGTCCTCGTATTGTCTCATAGGTAATCCGCGGGTTTTCTTCAATTAACCGCTTAACAGTAGCCACATTATTTTCGTTGACGGCAGTTGAAGGCCGCCCTTCACGAAATTCGTCATGTAAAGAAACTCGACCTCTCTCAAATTCAGCAAACCATCGGCCTCATGGTGCTCAAACAAGGTGCTTCTCTCCCAAAAAAGCATTTTGAAGACGAGCGGCACAGTCTTTTGCGGAGAGAGAGAACTTTTAAAATCGTAAAAAATCTTCGCTCTAAAATCTTTTCAACTTAATTCCATGTTCGTTACATACGTAGAACTTTGATGTGTGAAAAAACAACTGACAAATGATTTCCCGCCAATTGCAACGGTAAAATAAATATAACATTCGAAATTCAAATAGTTCCGATTAGCTAGAAGTGCAAAACTTTTAGTGTGCCCCATGTATTAATGTAAAATTGTTGTTTCAGCGTTTATTTCTCAGATTATATGAGTTATAAGCATTTCCTTTAGAAAGAGCATGTGTATAAGTCAAAAGTGTTTTAGGGTTCCCGTCTGTAGTGTATCGAACGTATCGATCCTTACGTCACCTAAGCACAAGCCCAACGCCTAGGCCAACAGTAGGTACAATCTAAAGTGGTCACATCAAAAAAAATAGACATTGATCCTGCCACCATAATATAGGTAACTAGCAGACGCCAGCGGCTTTACCCACTTGAAAAATGATACACTAAAACCTTCATCAAGAACCACTCTATCCATTAAAAATAAATGCATCACAATCCGTTGTGTAGTTTAGAAGGTCTAAGCATACATAGGGTCAGACAGGGAAACGACTTAGTTTTATACTATGTTAGATTGATACATAAAAAAATTATTAAAAACTCTAATCTAAAACTTACATTGAACCAAGCAGTGATCAATTTAAATCTTATTTTCTTATATAACTGAATATCGGGATCCTCGAACGAATCAAAATCAATACTGTAAAGTAAGCTTGCCACAGCCACTAAATGTATATAACACAATGTATAAAACGATATTCTCACTTTTATTAACGTTTTGCTTTCTTTCATTAATCCCATAGTAAAGGAATCTGTAGAAAAATTCAACATATTTTTACGTTTAAATTTCGCGCTGTATGCGTGTGGGCGAACGTACGCTTACAAGGACTATGACGATAGCTATAATGTATGAATGTACTTAACTTAGTGTAATTGTTGACCAAAATTAAAATATCTGTACTAATAAGAGGAAAGATTTGATTGTTTGTTTGTATTGAATATAATTAAAAATGTACTGGAGCGATTTGAAAAAATATTTACGCTACATTTTTAGTGAGTAACATGGGGTATATAGGTACCTAAAATTATGCTAGGAGCTTTAGTGTGGTACTCCACCACTGAAATATTTAACATGAACCACGTTACACGGATGAAGTAATGATTGTCCATAAAGTGTTTTATGTTAAGTATGTATTGTTACATATACCTAACTTAGATACTTCCAAATTGTTTGCTCATGGATCTCCAAATGATAAAAGTAAGACGATCAAGGAAGTAGCTTGCTGTTTTCTAGCCTATAATAACATAACCTCGTAAATTATACCAAATATCTAAGTAAGAATAGTAAAGAAAAAAACTACAAATATAATTATATTCTTTTGCTTGCTTAGTACCTATATTTAAAACAAGTGGTCGCCCTATGGTCGAACAGTTGACCTCTCGAACTTTAAGAACCTTTTTTTGAGATTTGCACCCATCTTCCTCTTCCCAATAAAACTCACACTAAAAATATTGTTTCTAGTAAAGGAATTCTTGTGCCAAGTTTCGTAAATATCGGGTAAAAACTGTGGCTGTACACACATACAGACAGACAGACGGACGAAACCAAAATTGTCCAATCTCGAAATGTAGACGCTTCGCTCGCTCGGTCAATGAAATGATAAATTATTAACAATATGTACTATTTGGTACTTAATTGGTGGAACACATATACAGGGTGTTACATAAGGGTTATATCAACCCGAAGACACCCCATCAGCTGGTCGTCCAGATAATACGTATCGAACGCCAAACAAGAAAAAAAAATCATCAAAAAAAAACATATACTGTATAAATACTCTCTGACGATGCCGTAAGTGATTAAAAGTAAAACTAGTGAAAAAGTGTAGAGTTTTTTTCAATATGCAATATTTTCTATTTTTTTCCAAAGTCCAGCAATTCCTGAACCGGAACCAGTAATGTGTAAGCATCTTTGATACAACATGTGTCATTCCAAAAATGTCCAGAATGTAAGATTGTAAGAATGTAAGTTTCCAAAGATCTGTAAAACTCGAGTGGACTGAAACAAATCCTACCTACACTTTTTGTAAGACTTAAGTTATAAATTAAGTTAGAAAAATTCTAAGCACTCTTTTTACTTAATCGTTCTTATAAGTGGTTTTTCTAAACCAGTAGTGTAGAAGTGGTCGTAATAATAAGGTAGGGTGGGTGATTAACGCCCGTGGTCTATCTACGCCCAGGTAGCAGAAAACATACTAAATATAGAACTATTCAGTTAATACTCCACGCACACATAGAATGAACCAATAAGAAACCGCAAGGCCAGCGACGACGCGCTCACGCCACTACGCGCGGCAGTGTGACGCCGCGCTCCGGCAGGATCGGACACGTACCACGCTGTTATAAGAAGTGCCATAACGAAATCGTAAGTTTTTTGTGTTTTTATGCGTTTTGGGTTAATATTTTTAGGATTTAATCGCTTCAGGATAAACTTAGTTCACTATTGCTTGAATATTTGGTGTCGATTTCAATATTTTTTCCCAAAAACGTGTCATTTGAATCAGTGTCAAATAATAACGCCCGGATGGTTAATAACGCCCGTTAAAATAACAGTTGGGCGCTATTACCATAGACATAGGTAGCGCATTTATAATTTCAGAAACTATTAATACTTAATATAATAATACGTTTGTTAAGCAGCTGTTCGATAAGTTTAGTAGTGAATCATATTTTTTTTAATATTCATATATATAATTGTATAAAAATCATTAATGTAATTTTAATTATTATCGACGCGGTATTACCCGCTGACGGTGTAATTGCGCCCAATGAACATAATAATGATTATCTTAATTCTGCCATAAAAACGATTAGTACGCAAAGTGATCATGATATGTTATTTGAAAACTCTCAAAAAGTTCCTTATATATGACCAAATACAAATATACCATGTGATATTAGTTGTATTGTTAAATTGAACAAAGTCTATCTTAAATGTTGATTTTATTTGTTTATTTTTAGTGTAATCTCGATATTACAAAGTGAGATTTCTAGTTCTATAATTAAAGTCTAGTTTATACGACGGGCGTCAATAGACGCATACATTTTAATAACGCCCAAACTACACTTTTTTTAAAAGCTGGATATCAATGAGTATTTTGAGTAAAATTCATTGTAATGTAGTATTTGTAGCCGAAATAAACAATCATTTGTTTAGTAAGTTGTTTGTTTTATTTTTCATTTAAATAACAAAATTATTTGAAATTAATGTTAGGTGGGCGTTAATCACCCACAGTACCTTATTAGTCCCACAAAAAGGTTTATTTTGTTTAGTTTGAACTTTACACACAATACTTTTAAGGGCAAAGTAAGTAAAAAAAAACCGGTAAAGAGCGTGTCGGGCCACGCATAGAACAGTCTTCAGTAGTCACCCATAATAGCCTCTATAACTCCTAAACTAACAAAGCTATACAATCCGTTATAGTTTTCCTATAAACTTTATTACATGGACTACCAACTTGATTTTTTTCAGTTTTTTGTGACAGCTGTTTAGCTTTTAGAGAGGGGGGAGGGGGAGCTGTTTTAACAAAAAAAAACGCGACTTAAATCAAGAATTTATCTTAGTAAACTTCCAATTTTTTAAAAGACCTATCTAATGAGTATAGGTAATGGCTTAGACGCAAGAAATAAAATACATCCCCACTTTAAGTATAGGGGAGGTACCGCAAAAGAAATATTTTTCATAATTTTCTCTTAGCACTTTGTTGGTGTGGTAAATACACAACGTTTCATGTTTAGGAGCAAAGTTTCATGTTTGTTTCATCAACCGTTTGAGAGCAATGGACGGATGAACGGATATGACGAAATTATAAGGGTTCCGAGACTTGAACTACGGAACCCTAAAAACTGTTAGGTTGATATAAAGAAACTGTTTCTTCATACTTAAATATTTAAAGTTTTTTTTGTGTAATTTTACGTTCATAATGCTGTTGGCTGTACGTATTGGTAGTTGTTAAACACAATGACAGTATTTTTTTTTCTGGGTAATAAGTGATCACGAGACGTATATCTTAGATACAACAAAATCATGGTAATAGTTGTCTTCCTGTATATTCCCATGGTGTAATTTGTGACTGTCAGAGTAAAGCAGAAAATAAGCGAGTACTGTAAAATGAAAAACCTTTCTTAGTTGTCTCAACATCAAATTTAAAAATATTTGTATTCCTCAGATATTTATATAAAATATAGGAAAGTCAATCACTGTCGGTCCAATGTTGTACAACTGAACAGGTCCATTGTTATCAATTTCCAGTGCTTGTTACAAAGTTCGTATTGATGCAGTAGTTTGGTTTAATAATGAACATTCGAAATTAAAGCCAAGCTTGGACGCAAAGTTGAGTCCAATGTGTGCTTTGTGAAAGAGATAACGAGCCGGAGCCTCGCCCGTCTGTCAGCTTCTGGTAAACAGCATGAATTAGACCCTGGATATTGTGATAGAGGGCCCTTAGCACCCATTATAATTATATTATATTCATTTGCAACAAAGACAGTTTCATATTACGACCAGTAGGAGCAATCGTCTTCACGTTTCCTGCTTTGGCTTAATGTAAGGTCAAATAACCGTCACAATCAATGCATAATGTGATAATTTATTTGATTGTTTTGGACCACACAAGTTGTATATATTAAAGCATATTTATGACGGTATGAATATTGTCATATCTATAATACTGATTCGGCAAGTATAAATTATATCACTACTTATTAGGTTATTGTGGTTTCGCAGTAATAGAGAGTCATCAAACAGGACTTTCCAATCAATTAATCAATCGCTATACGTCACCCTGACGCAAATTCTTATGATTGATTGGTGTATATAGTGTTTTATCGGTTGGGAATTTATTACCTATATCTGTGATTCTGGGATTTAATTATTTCCTATCATTATTAGAATTAAACTTCCGTCTTATTTAATTTGCTTATAAATGCTTTTTTCTTGGACTATTGAATTGAATAATAAATAATAATATGACGTATTTAGTTGTGTACTTCTAGTGAATACAATTGCTTTGAACGTCTGTGTCTCAAGCTTCAGGGGTTCATACACTATTTTCGGCTTCAATGGACGCACTATTACCTACCCTGTATAATGAACCTTAATTAGGAGTAATTAAACCCCTACTTGCTTATTCTATGTTCTTGCATTATTTTTTTAAATAAAAGGTAATACACAGTTTTGTACAAATACTCGTACAATCACACCTCATCGGGTAATTAGTAACTTCAGATCAGATCAGTTTTTAAAGCATAATACATCTACGAGTATCTATTATAATTAGAAGACTTAAATTCTAGAACTGATACTACTTATTTTATTTCAAAACACAAATTGTTTTATATTATAGAGACCAAAATACATAGAAATTCAATTAAATCATTACCATGATTTGCCACTAGTATATTCTATTAATGATTCCAATGGCCGCCTGACTCCTCAGATTATATCTAAAATGCTATCATGCATGCATCATAAGCGGGTTAGTGGTTTCCTTCAAGTTACAATATGAAATTTATTAGCCAACCATTAATAATTTAATTAAATTTCTCTCGCAATAACATTGCTCTAATGCTTTGTATTTCGTGAATTCTTGATTTTGGATTACCTACGCTAGATTAAATTAATTCTTAGCCACAAATATTTTGTAGCCACGGTTTAAGGTTTTGATTTACTAGGCAACATTTGGTGCGCGACATGTTGCACAGCATAATTTCCAACATATTGAAAGTTAAGACGGAGCTAGCCGCTACTTTGTCTATAGAAACTTCTGGAGTCCATACCTCATCTATTTGTCATCCTACAAACAAATTTTAAAGTTTTATCGTCTTGCCTAATCATTAACTGTGTCGGTACGGTTTTAAAAATGTATAATTATGAACCATTAAAAAGATATAAGCCAATAAACATTAGCAATTTCTACCTTATTTTTAATCAACTTTCTGTGTAAATAAGGGCTATAAGGAGTGTAAAATCTCAAAAACTAAAACCGTGACGACAAAATTTAACTCTCGAAGAGTTCTGAAAACTTTATTCTAAATCGATACATGCAGTACTTTTTTCATAATACACTTTTTATCAAAAGGCCTTTCGTGAATTTCTATACACCCGTTTTACGATGAATTATCGCTACTTCGCATTCACACGATTCTCCCCCGTGCGGTGCGGGGGATGCGGTGCGGGGGGTGCGGTCGGAGGAACACTCACACGCACACATGTGCAATTGTGTTATTTTACTACTCACGTGGCTTCTTTAGCTCGTTTGTATTTTGACTCTCGCTGCGTTATTATTAGTTATTTACGCTACGAATAATGTATCCTATAGAAGTGTAATTCGGCTCAAAAAATGGCACCACATAATGGAGACCGCGGAAGGCGGGGCTTCAAAAGGGTACCGCGCGACACATTCAGTCCGCCGCTGTCACACGTTTCGTACGGTTGTGTCGCTGGAACCAATCAGTCATTGATTTTAATTGTGTTTTCGCGTTTGTTATATTTCAAATATGCATTCGTGTGTTGTGAAGAGGTGCAGAAGCCATACGGATATGAAAAACGCCGGACTCACCTTCCATCGGTCAGTAAATATTCATTTTAAAAACACGTACTTGGTGAAGTTGAAAAGCGTTATGCAACATGAACGCAATTCAAAAATTTAATTTATACACTGTTTATTTTTTATTTACTCTCTAAGGTAATATTATTACTATGATATTATATTAGTAGGATGTTATTATGCATAGAAATTAAATTATAATTTGAATGTCACATATTCCCAACAAATGAAGTCTTTATTAAATTCCAACCGCCATAAATTAAATAAACTAATTATTTTCCGAGGTACATAATTGTGAAAAAAACAACAACGTATTTTAATTTGTATGCCTATGTTATTATTTATGTAGTTATTATTTTTCTATTGATGGAACTTTGATTAAACTTATTCAATAAAAAATAAATACATAACAAGCTATCTTATTATTGTATAACACCATCCACTTCGCTGCTTCGCCACTATGACGCCGAGCCGGCATGATCTTGGCGCGACCAATCGCGTGCATGTGTTCAACGATAGACAGTGTGAGAGTTTTGTTTTATTGCTGTTTCTTAGTATGCGTAAGTGACTCCAAGATTTCAGCGGTAACTTTATAGGAGTTACATTTCTATAGGATACATTATTCGTAGTATTTACGTAAACTACTACGCGGCGGACTATGGCCATCTGTGCGCGTGGGGTACTTACCATAATATAACTAGGAACATTTCTCTAGCAGAAAACCTGTGACTAGTGGTGTCTTGGTCAGTGGGTAGAACGCTCTTCCTGGAAAGGTAGTCACTGGTTCGAGTCCAGGCCAAGACCAAAGTTATTGTGTTTCATATTGTAAAATTATATGAGAAAAAGTTAGCATAGGTAGGTACATATTATTTATATATTCGTTATAATTTATTATATTTATTACCTACCTTTTTTGTTATTTTTAACGTCCGCGCGGATGCGACCGCTCGTACGACGTCCATTGCCGGGCGTCTCTGGCAAACCAGAGTTTATTACCTACCTAGGTATTATTACACTAATTTTCGGGGTAGTGAGTGAGTAGGTAGTTAGGTACGTTCGCAATCGCATGGTAGGTATAAAGGTAAATGATACTCGGTAGGTACCTACATATAGAAGGGGATTAAGACTGCCCTGTACCGCTGTGCCCAGTAGGTGACGTGTGCGGCAGGTGCTTCATGTGGCCAGAACAACGCTGTAGAATTTGTGAAGGTAGCAGATATGCGGTGGGTAGCAGTGCCGGTGCGAAGGTATACTGGGTCGGCAGGTGCGTCACGAACTGGGTGTAGTGGTAGCGGCAGTTGGAAAGAGGCAGTGGGAGAAACTGGTAAGATGCTGTTAATCTTCCCGGAAAGTTATCAGGTGCAGGTCAGACGGTGTTCGGTGGTGTGGTAGTTGGTAGTCAACCGAAATACTGGATGTATCATCAACACAGAATAGGTACCTAGGGTGGTACCTACCTAGTTTTGAAATAGTCAAACATCCATCTTCATAAACTTTCACATAAGCTTATTTACAATAGTACTTACCTAGTAGCACAGAATACTTAGCTATAGGTAATTAGTACCTAACTATCTAACAAAAACTGTGCTAGGCGCTTTAGGTAGTATACCTACGCAGTGTAAGTTCAAAGTAAGTATAAAACCAGGTAATTAGACAATAAATAGGTATAGTTAGGTTAGTAACATTTTTCTGTTGTAGAGATAATCGAAAGAGTTCGGTGATTTACTTTTTGGGTCAACATTGTATACATCCCGCGCGAGAGTGGGCAGGGAGGCCGCGCGCGGGCGGCACGCCTGGCTCGCTTCAATTAACTTGAACAACTTGAACTTGTGTGCGTGTGCTGTGTCGTGTGTGACATGAGCCTGCTATTATACGTGTGCGCGCATACGTCTGCACTGCTCATCGCTGATGAGCAGTGCAGATGATTTCTTACACGCTGTGAGGTGAAACAGCATGCTCCCGAGCAATACCTATCAACGAGTTTGAGCCGCTAAACAGCGGCAAAAATTTGGAGCGTCAGTGTCGCACGCCAAATATGTCAATGTTGCATAGTGAATAACTTCGTTTAAAAGAGGAGATTTTAAATATGGAACTTGCGTTATGTAAGTACTATTCCCTAGTCTGTGCTTGTGTTGTCACCCTTGTAATTTGATTGCAGAAGCAAATAATGTATTAGGATCGGGTCGGCTACAAAGCAAAATGTCTTTTGACTAAGACATCCCACAATTTAATAAGACTTGAGAGCAAATCGTCCACATTTTATAATGTAAACAAAAATTGTTTTAATGACGTCTTGCGAAAATGTCTAACCAGCATATTGGCTACGAAGCAAACCGTCCACAATACATAACTATTGTTGAATGACAATCGACAATTGGAAACAGTGTGGGATAGGACTAATTACACCTAACTACCTACTCCATAATGCTGTAAGGGTAATGTAAACCCTTACATTGAATTCTGATAATGCTTTATCAGTGAGACGTCAGTGGGCTGATATGATGATGATTATTCATAACGACATCAATATTATTTTTTATATAATTGGGTTTGCACGTATGTTCTACTTGACGGAGAATTTTATTTCTTTCTTTATTTATTGTCACCGTAGCACTACAGCTATCACGATTAATACATCTCCACCTTGACGAGCCACCTTTATTTACAAGTATATTAAATTAAATTATATTATATTAAATTATAACAGGAAGGATGTATGCACATTATTTATTTATTAAATATCCTTTTTTACTAGCCCTAACATAATGCATCATGAACGATTTGTCTACAGGCAGTTTTCAATTATAGACTACTTGACTTATGGACATAAATAAATTGTGGATGAGACTCCCAGGACAATCTCTTCATGTGGTCAACATTGTTTACATAGACCTTTTGCTTGAGAGGACAAAAGCACATTATGAACATTTTGCTTTGTAGACGATCCGATCCTGAAGGCAAAAAATACCTAAAGCTTACTATTTGTTTGAGAGGTACATTAGAATTAGGAGTGAAGAATCAAAGAATCAATTTCGTTTATTCAGTTTAGGCACATAAAGAGCACATATGAATGTCAAAATTTTACAATTTTATGTCTAGTCAATAAAAATAAAAAATAAAACTGGAAATACTGGAAAAAATACTGATATAAATACTGATATAAATAATAAAAAATACTGGACATACCCTCTGCTAGTAACCAGAGACGCCCGGCAACGGACGTTCGAGCGGCCGCGGCCTTGGGCCGCGGAATTAAAAAAAAAAAAAAAAGTCAATAAAAATACTAAATTAAGTACATAAATAACCATTTGAAAATTATTTTTTCGCTGGTTCGGTAAGTTGGTTCTACTGAGAAGATACCAGCAAGAAGCTCAGGTAGATTATCCATTTTCTTTTTTATCATTAAGATATTCGTCTACATTATAATAGCTGTTCTTCATCAAACATTTTTTCACTACTATTTTAAACTTATTAAGAGGCAACAAAAAAGTAGTTTCAGGTCCGAGTTGTTTCAGTTCAGCCTTAAAGCTAAACGATAGAACAATATTGGTAGTGTTGCTAGCGACGTTACCCTATTATTAAGAGGACCGTGATGCAGAGTAATATCCTGAAGCATAACCAGGTTATTGTTATTTGATATTGAGCAATTTGTTTCGCAAAATCCTTGTACATATTATAGTTAGATTATGTTATTTTGAGGTTTATATCATGAGGCATATTAGGTCTTATTTTTGTATGATTTCAGGAATAATTTTCATAAAATCCTTGTAGGTAGGATTTTAATTAAATATAATTTGTATGGTATACAATATTAGGTATTGTGAGATAATGAATATGATGATCACAACAAAGTGAGATTGATTACCAAATTGTGATTGACCGAGCCAGCGCATCGAGCGAAACCTCTACATTTAGAGACTAGACAATTTTGAATTTCGTTGTTCTCTCTGTCTGATTGTCTGTTCCGGGTAAGCGGTCACATTTTCCTATCTAACCTCCACGAAGCTAGGCACAAGCGTTCCTTGACTTAAAACTTTTTTTTCATCGTAAGGTTTTTTATTAGGGGGAAAAGCACAAATGTTAGACCACAGGGGCGACCGGTTGTTTCTATCTTGTGTTTAAACTAAATCTAATAGTAATTGCAGTAACTTTAATAAGAGGCCACCTCAGGCTTCAGTAGAAAATTTCATTACGTTACCCACCTCTCAATTTCACAACCCTTTACTCTACTATAATTAGATAATTAACTATACTAAAGGCTACTACATAAAGGCTCCGATATCCTCCCAAGAGCATCACTTAAAGTACAAGATAGTTAACTTGGAGGATGGTTGCTTTTAGCTTTAACAGACTATTATTACGAAGTAAAATGGTAACAAAAGCTGGGACGTTTAAATGCTAAAGCAGCCATTAAACTTAAATTGTTCATACCCAAAAAGTGACGTTTACTTTTGAGTATCTGAATATTTGATTGACGTTTCAGTTTTCAGCCGTTAGTGATTCGGAACTCAATGAAGCTTTGCGTCTTGCGATACAACAATGTGAGTTCGATCCCCGGTTACCAGACTAGCACTGTTGCCTACCTGAAAGTAAACTAACGGTTCTGCTTTAGGTATGTTATTCTGCTACTGTATGTCGATAGCCCATTTAATTATTAATTTGACTTTTAAAATGAGGTCAGTAATATTGACTCACCGCCGAGCTCCTTGAAATCCTGTTGAATCTTGAATCTCGTGGAAGCCGGTGCTGAGATGCTGTTATTACACAACCACACTTCACTTAGAACAGTTTTTGGATTGTTAAATTATTTAATATTGATTATATTGTGGAGAAAAAAATTTGAACGTCTCAAGATGGCGAACGTTGAATGACACAGTGGCGCCACACAGGTGTTGCGGATGCCGGGTGAATGTCAGCTGACCATAGATTATAAAAGAATTATACATTTCCCCCCACCGAAATCCGCAAAGATTTCCCAGTTACGATACCAAGTTCGGTAGAATTTGTTCACTAGTTTGAGTGTAGGAGGATGTATAACATGTGTAATTGAATAGATAAATAATATATTGAGATATAGTGTAATTAAAGTTAGAACAATGGACTGTATAATGTATAAAATACTTTTGAAACTGGACGAGTTAGTTCGTTGCCGTTCGATGTTTTTAAACGAATTACACGGACCACGCCATCGGGGCCACTATGCAGTTTCGTAATTCTACTTAGTGCCCATTTGAGTGGCGGGGCATCTGAATTTATAAGAACAAGACCACCGAGTTGTAAATTGTTTGAAGAACTATGCCATTTTTGGCGTGTTTGTAAAGTATGTAAGTAATCCTGTTTCCAGAGTTTCCAAAATTGTTAAGACATCTGCTGGACAAGTTGCCATCGATCCAGTCTAGAGCCAGAAAGATCTGTAAGACTGTTCTCCGGTACAGACAGAAGCTCCCTACCTATGAGGAAATGTGCCGGTGTTAACACTTGAAATTCGGTCGGGTCGCTGGATAGCGCGCACAGAGGTCTCGAGTTCAGTACGGCTTCGACTCGTATGAATAGTGTGCCCAGCTCCTCGAATGATAACGCTCTGGTACCAATGGTGCGTCGTAAGAGAGCACGGCCCCCCCTAATGACGGCCTCATGGAGTCCACCGTAATTACTACCCGTTGGGGGATTAAATCGCCAAACAATACCACGAGAGACAAAACCGTTATTGATATTAATCGATTCGTCTTTTAAAAATTTAGTTATTTCACTTAATTGTCTATTTGCTGACACGATATTCGTACCATTATCTGAAACGATAGAATGGCACAAACCTCTCCTAGCTGTAAATCGATCGAAACATGCCAAAAAACATTACGTACTTAGTGATGACAACACTTCTAAATGAACTGCCCGTGTCGCACAACACACGAACACACAAAGATAGGATTTGGAGATGCGAGCGTTCCTACGCGTTGACTCTTTTGTAGAAAACGGTCCGCCCATGTCTACACAAACAGTGTGAAATACATGAACATCCTGAGAGCGATATTTAGGTGGTTCGCCCATTAAGGGTTGTCGACTCGTAGGAGTTGCTCTGAAACAAGAAATGCATTGCCTAGTTCGCGACCTAATAGCATTACGAGCGTTGATGATCCAATACTTTTGTGTTAGTAGACTTTGAAGTGTGCGAATCTTTGTGAAGTGGGCATCTTTAGTAAAAGAGGGTGCTTTTGTTGGTAAGATAACTCTGACTGGGAAAGTCGACCCCCCAGAGCTGGTTGAATCAGCATCAGTTGACACTAACACTGTCTTGACGCACTTAAGTTCGGGCGGGTTGCAGTCACGAAACTCGTCCATGGTTCTAATTGGCCAGTGCAAGCGATCTAGATCGAGCCAGTCTGGTCCTATGAACCATTCTCGCGTGGCTAGCAAGACTGACGGTAAAGCTCCACGAGAGCAGATATCGGCAGGATTGTTTACCCCACTCACATGATACCAACACTCACAGGGTACACTGTCATTAATTTTAGACACCCTAACAGAAACAAATGTTTTAAGTGTGTGACTAGGTGTTATCAACGAGAATTTTTTGATTGGTTGATCTAAATAATAGCGCCACAGAATGTGTTGATAAGATCGCTGGTCAGGATCCACGATAATCTGGCTATACATTTTACAGATGTCTGCAGACAAACAAACCTCCTGAAGACGAAAGTTAATTAGAAGCTGGTTGATATCTGCCTGCAGTTTAGGGCCTGGAAGCACGACTGAATTCAGCGACAAACTGTTAGATGACTTACCCGATGCATCAAATACCACACGATGAGACGTAGTGGAACTGCTAGGCTTAAGGATGCAAAAATGCGGTATGATGTATTTCGATACCACATCCCGGGCATCACCAAGACAGGTCATATGTCCGAGGTCCTCGTATTCACGCATAAATTTATGGTACTGTATTTTAAGCTCAGGCTCTCCTTCCAATTTTGACTCTAAGTTACGAAGTCGCCGAGCTGCCATTTGACTCGAGTCTCCCAGTTCCACCGACTCACGAAACGGATACCTCACTATATACCTACCCGAAATGTCACGCCTGTGGCCTTTCGCGAACAAGTGCTCTGCCTGCTCTTCATCCGGACTCAGCGGTATGTTAGATGGTACTTTTTCTGTTTCCCAAAACGATCGCATAACTTGTTCAATTGTGGAAAACGCGCAGAAAGAGTCAGAGCGATTCGCGTTGGTAGTTGTAGGATCCCTGGAGTGACAGATGTCTGTCTGCCCCACAAGAACATAACCGAAAATGGAGCTCATAGCAACAGGTAAACCAGATTCTCGCGGAAGTATCTTTTGATCGTCATAAATATATGGAAACAGATCACCGCCGAGTAACATATCTATAGCCGCAGGTCGATAGTACCCTGGGTCAGCTAACCTTATATGTTGAAATTCTGTAACAATCTTATCGGGTAGTGGCAGCGTTGGTAAATTACCAGCTATACTGGCGACAATCACCGCGTCCGTCTTCAGTACAGGACCAGGAGAATGTCGTGGTTTAACATTGCATGTAGTTAAACCGAAATCCTTGACCAAACTACCACCCAGCCCAATGGGTTCAAAGTGACATTGACGTCGCGTCAGGTTTAAACGTTTTGCGCAGTTTTGAGTTATGTAGCTCGTCATGGCGCCGCTATGAATTAAAGCACGTACGGTGTGGAACTGGCCCCAACAATCTGCGACGTGTATAATAGAGGTGCCGAGCAAAACTGTCAAGTTAGCCGAGCACGTCAATGCTACTGCACTAGTATTCGAATTTGCAAGAGAATCTATGTGCTATGTGTGATGATGCTTATTTTTGCACACTGTACATCGTACCGTAGACGGACAGTTGTCAATCGAATGTTCTCGTAAACAATTCTCACATAGACGTAATTGTTTGATCTTATCGAGTCGCTGCGCCGGTGTCAGATCGATGTAGTCAGTGCATCGATAAATAGAATGCATCTTTGTACAGTACAGACACTTAATGGATTTCATTGACATAACACTTTTGTCTGTACTTGTACTTGTAACAGCTGACGACAAGGTCGTTCGCTGTATTTTCCTAGGTTTTATGGTAGACGGTTGGCTACCACTCGAAGAACCAGGAATGTGTCCAGCCATCTTGAGAACACGTACGTATTTCTCCACGAATAGTATTAATTCCTCATAAGTAGGTATCTCAGACTGTCCTATCTCTTTTTCTAACTCGCGCCTAGTTACGTAGTCTAAGTTACGCAAAGCGACATAAAATAATATAAATCCCGATAGGTCGTTGACCTTGAGCAGCTGTAAGGCCTTAACGTTTTCTTGATATGTCTGTAAGAATTCGTTAAGTCCCGTGACAGATTCGGTAAGTAACGGTTTAAAATTAAATATTTTATCTAAATAATTAGTAGCTAATGCGCGTTTGTTGTCATATCGCTTCACTAAAGTAGACCAAACAATAGGATAATTGTCAGACGTAACTGGCATAGACTTCACGATAGTTAATGCGGGACTGCTCACCGCTGAAAGTAAATAGTAGAACTTCTCGATATTTGCTATTCCACTATTACTATGAATTAAGCTGAGAAATGTGTCTCGAAAGTAGGCCAGTTTTCAAGTTTACTATCAAAAGGAAATAGTTCCAACTTAGGTAGTCTAGGTTTCGCGCACTGACTTTCACTTTTACAAGTTTTATTCAACTGATCACTATTTGATTCACTGGAACCAAACATACCTTCATAGACGCTACGAATGTGATAGTACATAGTATCAAAGCTACTTAGATCATTGTAGGACGGTACATAACTCGCATACAGACTTTTTTTATAGCTGTTATAGCACTGACACTATTTTCAAACTTTTCGCGCCACTGCTGCAAGTCGGGATAGCGAGAACAAAATTCACCAGCTGATTCGGCGTCTGTACCTACCTTCTTTGAAATATCAAATAGTTTTTGCAATCTCATGAAACACCTTTCTTTTGTTGTAATATGCGAACCTGCTAAACAGTGAAACTTAACATCAATCGCGGCAGCTAACTCGCTCGTACCTGCAGTTGCGTCGTCGCCTTTAGTCATTTTAAATGAAATTACGAAACTGCAAAGTATGAACAACAATGGCGGTCACGATCGTGATCGCAGATATTTTTGTAAAATGAAAACTTAAAGTACTGTGTTTTGCATTAAAATATACACTGATTTGAGATACGATGTGTATATTTCTATGTTTTACACAGGTTTTAGACTCCTACAATAGGAATTGACATAGAAATATGCAAATATGTCGCACCCGTGGTACCTACTTAATAGTTTTATAATGAAAGTTGATGAATAATGAATTTATATCGATAAATACATGTAAATACATAGATATTCAGTTGTATTGATATCGTAACTGATCGATCCTGGCTCGATTGGACCAAAATGTATGTCGATAGCTCATTTAATTATTAATTTGACTTTTAAAATGAGGTTAGTAATATTGACTCACCGCCAAGCTCCTTGAAATCCTGTTGAATCTTGAATCTGGTGGAAGCCGGTGCTGAGATGCTGTTATTACACAACCACACTTCACTTTGAACAGTTTTTGGATTGTTAAATTATTTAATATTGATTATATTGTGGAGAAAAATAGTTTGAACGTCTCAAGATGGCGAACGTTGAATGACACAGTGGCGCCACACAGGTGTTGCGGACGCCGGGTGAATGTCAGCTGACCATAGATTATAAAAGAATTACCTATACACCTACCTACTTAGTTTATCGATCGGATGGACGTTATAGTAGGTAGGTACTACCATGTACAAAGTACAGAAGGTTACAAAATAAAAATCAGGAGCACTAATTAGATATTAAAATAAAAATTTGAGACTGAGCGGCTCTAACTTAGAAAATATTAACGTACTTTAAGGTCGATTCACATATATCAGTGAAGCCTCCGACACAGTTTAGTAAGTAAGTGTAAGTGATTTATCAGTGCAAAATATAATTTCACACATTTTCTATGAACGCGTCAGTGTCAAATAAGATGGGTGAGTCTTATTTGAAACTGGCTTGTGTGTCAGTAATTACTGACACTGACATTTCCATAGAAAATTTAAGAAAGAATATTTTGCACTGAACAGTGCTAACTAAGGTTGTAACACTGAAAAGTCAATCTCACCCACCAGCGGGATCAACGGAGGCTTATGAGACTATTGTAGTTATCCCAGGGCGCCAGTTCACATATGAACGGTGATAGGAGATTTCAATAAGGCACAGTAAAGAGGGTTCACAGGCAGTATATTATTATAACCTTAAATAATAATAATAAATAAATAATAAATATTTTTTTACATTCTCACACAACGTCATCTAGCCCAAATTAAGCTAATATAAGCTTGTGTTAATGGGATCTAGACGACTGATAAACATACTTATACACGCTGATTTTTTCATCGTCAGCAGTCGAAAGGGTTCGCTCTCGGAATAATATTTGGATTCCTTTTTTAACATCTAAATTACTGTACTGATAATAATAAAAAAATTAGTCATTTCTGTAATTCTTCTCACTCGATCAAGTTTAACATTAGTAGCAGTACGATATTTCATTGATGAATTGACGCGGACGGGCGCGGCGCTCTCGCCAGGCTCAAGACTGCACGTCTCGCACACACACATCCATCCTTCGAGCGCTTCTAAGTACCGCGCAAATCATGTGTTAGGGAGCAATGACCCCTCGCAGCCACTATGGCCAGTATCACTACCAAACATACCTACTTGAACATAAAATACACACTCCAATTTCTCCTTCGTACTTTACACGGGCTTAGGACCGTCTGTAATACCTACTTTATTATTAACAATAGGGACTTAATGACTTTTGAACTATGTAATAATAATAATAAAAATACACTGAACTACAACTGACTGCGAGCTATTTACAAATAAAATCAAACTTACATACCTATTTACAGTTTATTTACACTAATTTACAGTTCTTTGTACCGAAGTAACTGCTCGATATGGAGTCCTTTCCTTTCGATACACAAACGTGCACGTGTTAATTGATTGTCTTTCAACTTGTTCGATGTGTCTCTATCACTTTTCACAATATCAAAAGCGTCCACTATCGCACTGCGTAGTTCTTCGCGGGTTTGATGACTTCCATTTGGGAATAATCATTCAAACGTCTTCGGGCTTGTGCATGTAACGGTGTCCGGAACTGTCCGTGGTCGAGTAAGCTCTGGGTTGCAGCCAAGATGGTCCCGCGTGTCGGCACTTGAGGATTACTGACTCCTCGTAGCCGTAACGCATTTAAGTGCTCCGGCTGGGAGTACAATCGCCTAGCCTCTTGTAGGTTGTGGTTAGCAATGGCATACAATTGTACCATGGCTAGATACTCCACGTTCGAATATTCGTACTGACGACTCATTTTCCTCACTGACTCACACGATTACGCAACAGATACCGGCGCTGTCACGAGGTGTACTGGACAGGCAAGCCGCAGCCGCAGCCCGCAGTGTCGGCGAGGTGGGGGCCGGCGGCGGCGTACGCTTGCTTTGTGCCAGCGCATTGTTGAATGAAAACGAACTGTACCGTAACTACCGTTGTAAAACTTAAGTATTTATTAAGAGAGTGAGTCCACTACAACGGGTTCTCATTTGATGTCTAGAAACTAAATATTTTTTTTTACATTTCTAAAAAAAATGTGTTTGTTTTTCAAAGTAATGCTGCCAGTTGGTTCAAAACTTATTCCGAAAGCGAACCCTTGCGTAGTGCTGACGGTAATAAAATCAACGTGTATATTTCTAAATACATACTATTAGAAATATGAATATTAAACACTGGATCGACTGTTTGTTACGGCAACCATTTATTGACACGCAACCATAGATACTATAGTCATAAATGCACAGAGATACTAATACCAATAAAAGAGTCTCTCAACACATACATTATATACATAGGAAATACCCAAACTCCGAAACAAACATTTGTGGATCACACAAATAATTCGAATCGACCCGGAATCGAAACTGGGACCTCAGGGGCGGCAGTCGCATACTCATACCACTGAGCCACCGAGGCAGTCCTTAAAACATTTAAACAATGGGTATTGAATAGAGTTATTAAGTTTACACAAAAGGTAGGTAGGTAGCTTCTAGCCTACTTCTTAAATTAGGCGCCACTGGAATAGTTCTGCTTGTAACCAGAGACGCCCAGCAACGGACGTTAGAGCGGCCGGACTAAAAAAAAACTTCTTAAATTATTTAAAGAATATGTATTGAATTTAGTTATAAAGTTTACACAAAAGATAGGTAGGTAGCTTCTAGCCTACTTCTTAAATTACAAATGAAAGGTACAGAGATTATTTTGTTCTTGAATTTTGATGATTCCGATGATTCTTGGAAGTATTTGATGTCTCAAATAATTCTTGGAAGTATTTGATGTCTCAAATACTTCCAAGAATCATCGGAATCATCAAAATTCAAGAATCATCCAACCACTCAACCACTAATCCCCTGATCTTTATTAATAAATCTGTCGATATATTAATAAAGATCAGGGGATTAGTGGTTGAGCAAGTACTTAGCTTTAACACTCGGTCTACGGAGTCAGCTGACGATGGCAGGTTGACCTTTGTACTGTGGTCTTGTGGGCCCAAGGTGACCTCGTATATCCACGACGTAGACTTATCAGATTTTGTAAGTACTGCTCCAGAGACTTCGACAACCACAGAATACCGGCACTAAGATTTCCAGGGATATATCAAGACAGTGACACGCCCTTCTTTGCCTAAAACAAAAGAACAAAACTGCCGGCCACCACGCTGTCCAAATTTGATAGGAGTGGACGTTTACCGATTCTTGAGATCATGGTAAACAGAACTTTTTATCTGTATCGACGACTGCTTCGTTTAATTTGATACTGTTTGCCACAAGTATAATACTCCTTTTTAGACTGGTACTTTTAGGTTAGGTGTGAAACGTAGAAATCGCATATAAATGTCAGAGAGGTATAAGTGGTCAAAAAGCAAGAGGTAAAAGAGGCCGGCGATTCTGCGCCTTCCGTTTTTATTAATTCGCGAGCCTATCCAGAACTTTCTGTTCACAAAGAACCAGTTGAAAACTAGTTTCTACAAGCAAAAATCTTGCCACTAACCGGAACCCAACAACAGATAAACAAATTCCTTACCAAAGAGGATCACCTTTCTTTTTAATAAAAAATGTTTGATATGGCAAGCTAGTACTTTAGCCAAGCTCTCATCAAATCTGATAGAGGACGCTATACAACGCGTGTACTTCCATGTACGGACTCTTCACTTGTCAGAAATTGACAGCTCACTGACAACTGACAGTACTGACAAACGATCCATCAACACCAAAGTTTGTATTCTGGGAGTGTGGCGAAGATATCATGTTACAAGGTTTCATTGATATGTATGAAGCGACCTTTAAACTTCTTAAATAGCAAGTTTAACAGGAGGCGCTATGTTTAGTACTCATAACCGGATGCACTCACTATTTGTATTGCTTTTTAAAATGAGTTTAGCAACCTCGACTACCTACTTGCCATCCTTCTGAGGGTTAATCCGAGGCGCCCTGCAATTGACATTATGGGAGCCACGTGACCACGGCCCGATGTAACTCGGTTGAAACGTCAGGCCAAACAGAAGGTAAATAACGCGTTTAAGTCCCGAAATCGTAAATAGTATAATGAATTCTTCTGAATTAATTATACTATTTACGATTTCGCTATCTAAAAAGCTACCAAGGATGCGCTTGCCAACAACCCAAGTCCAACTAATACTTTTGATTGTATTATGACTAAATTACTGTTCACATGTAGTAGGCGTTGTAATTCTTCTGATTGACCATACATACAGCACATCTCTACATTCATGTAGGTACATACAATAATTAATTAATAATTAGTTAAGTCTTAAGGGGTCTTAGGTCCTAGTGCCTGGTGTAAATGTACTTAAACGTAGTTTAATTACATAGACTCCTGTAGGGTATAAAGTTTCCGCTTACATAGTTGAGTGACTTGCTAAGACGCATTAAGTGAAATAAGTAAGAAGCCTCGTTAGGGGGTAAACTTATCCACTTGGATTAGCTTAAGCCTTTGTTAGACACTTTGTAAAAAATACTACTAAACGGAAGCATCGTTTTTTTTTGTAATTAATGTTAAAGGTACACAGTAAATTGTCGAGTACCTACCTAAAATTTATAAATATTTTACGATATAAATAGCAAAAACGAAAGTCTTAGGATGGATTTGAACCGGGCGTTATTTCTTTTTCACGTGATATGTTCTGCCCAACAACCAACGCTACAGCCGAAGACCTCGAAAATGAAATCCATATTTTACATATTCCGGTGACAGTAGAGCTATCTACCGCCAATCTTTCGAATTATGTCACAAAGAAAAAAAAGGTTTGCAAATGCTAAACAAGGAGTAGGTATAGTTGGCAAGGTGTAAACTGAGCTTTGCATTAGTGCGAGTGCACGTATAATGTGACCTCTTTTACACACACATGTGTTGTACACACAGAGTTTTTACTCTACTTTTCGTGATCACTCACACAAATGCAAAGCTCAGCTTAGGGCTCGCTAACTATACCTACTCCTTGTCTAAAAAACCTTATCTAAAATTGCTCAAACAATATACTCAGGTCGAAAAATAAATACTCATTTCCAAAGACTTTAAGTCCACATCCACGAAATCACGACTTTACCCCCGAAGGGATTAACAAAGACGTTTATTACACTTCCATTTCGCTACTCAGTTTGTTGGTATCACGTAATAAGAAGTGAGTCTTTTGCCGTTTGAGGGGCCTAGAGAAAGGCTTGCGTCTCATCTCTGAATCTTGGTAAACTGAAAGAAGCGGCGCAACTAATTCCACAGGGGCATTTTCTTCCAAGACCTCAGTCAGTAGGTATAATATGAACCACTTATTTACGACAATAATATCGTAGTATACATAGTTTAATAAAACGTATAATATCGCCGTGGGGGCAGGCATAAGGTTCACACCTACATTTTGCCAGCAAATTTGTTAGTCCCACTTCACAGGAGGCAAACCCATAGCTGTTACCGGGTACTAAACAATCAACTTTAACTAGGACCATTGCTCGACCCTTTCTATCTTGTCCGGGATGCGCGAATACCTTTTTTTCTTTTTTTCGGCCGCTCTTACGTCCATTGCCGGGCGTCTCTAGTATGCACCAGAAAGTATTTCCAGTGGTGCCCGGCGGATCATGTAAATACCTATCTTAAATTAAATCTTGTGTTGCGTCTCGTTAGTAACTGCTAGAAAATTACTGCAATATTGTTATCTACGAGTTGCTTTACTTATTATTATATTACGATAAAATAAAACAATTTTTTTTTCTAAAGTTTTATTTAATTTGTTGATTACCTATTTCCATAGGATTATGTAAAAGTATTGTAATCATTACAATACCTACATCAATAGATAAAATAAAAGGAAATGTGTGTCCGAAAACATTATTTTCTTCGAATCGACTTTATAAGAGGAAAAGTGCTCCGATACAAGCAAGTATCCCAAAGTACAAGTACTGAAGGAGCCGTAGTCTCAACAGGCTTTATAAATTCAAACAGATTATTCTTTAGGAATAAAGCATTTCGTTCAACTTTAATTTAATTAAAAGTTTTGGCGCTATAACGAAAAACCAAAGCTCGTAATGAAAAGTGAAATTGTTGTAAGTTATTTCGATAAATTTTACTTAATTTAAATTCAAAGCCAAGTGTTGAAAGATTTGGAATTCATGTATTGATTGTTTTAAACAATATTTAAAAGGGGTACGTTCTTTTGGTATTGATGCGGTAAGTTCCATATCTGAAAATATAAAAATTACCAAATTAATCAAGTTCGTGACACTACATCACTGTGACAGTAGCGATTAACGTTTTACAATTATTTGACTTACCCGATTTTACTGAGTTGGTTTGTACCCATTTGCAATGGTAATCCACGACATCTATTGCTACTCAGTTGTGAACTCGACGAACATAGATTACCCACTAGATTTGGGTTGATCATGGATGCTGCGAATAGTTCGTACGCACGATTATGTGAGCACGAATAGCTGAAACACCCAGGTTGATTGCGACCACCGTTAGCAAAGAAGTCAACATGCCCAAGAGCTTCACCTATTCCATTCGAACCGGGTCCGCTGCCATCTGTATGAATTACTTCAACGTATCTCGCATCAGTTATCCTCAGTCGAAGAGATTTACTTCCCCATTGATCACCAGACGGATCCAAACCTACGGTTAAATGTAATGATTAGATAAGTTCAAACTACTTTCAACCGTAATTGTAGTTGTGCATTTCAATAATGATGTTAATTTTATTAAGACAAACATACTTAATACGAAATTTAAATGTTTTTTCTGTTGATTTGGTAGATCTTGGTCATAAATACAAATACATCTCGGTCATAAATATAACTGTTCCGAAATTTCCGCTCCTTTTTGCTTACCAGTGATTCTTGCAACTAATTGTAGCGGTCTGCAGGCGATACCAGCAACATGTGCTCCAAGATTGAAGCCAACAACGTGCATATTCTCTAAAGATGCAACTCTTGCAAAAAACAGTTCAGTTATGAAGTGCCGTAAATTCTCAGCTACTGAGGGCACGACAGATACGGCCACAGAATAACTGAGGCTTGCGTATGCTGACCAATCCACTGATATTACATTTACATCCTCCGCAGTTAATAAGGCTAAAAAAACAAATATTAAGAATATTTAGGCTAATAAATTGTAGGTAGATACCCCAAATTGAGTCCGAGACGCCCAGGACTTAAATTGGTTGGACCACAGCGGCTGGCACGTAAGATTTAGTTGCTTTTCATCAACATTTCATCGCAAGGCTTCAAAGGTTTCAAATTTAGTTTTAAAAATTAAAATATAGCGAAGATAAGATAAGTAAGATAAGTACTCTTTATTGTACATCGTACACAAGCAATAAATAGTAACGTATAACATACATGCCTTAAAACTGTACTGTACTAAGGGCGGCCTTATCGCTAATAAGCGATCTCTTCCAGGCAACCTTTGGATGGAGAGAGATATATACGATATAATGTGGGTAGTGTACAATATATAAATAACTTAAGTAATATATAAAAGAAAGGTAGGGAGAAAAAAACAAAGATGAGAGAAAGAATAGTTAGCGAAAAATCCGATGAATAAAATAATTACATAGCTACTTATAATTCTTAAATACGATAAGATATTTGGGGAGTAGAAGGATTGAACAGTACACTGTATAATAGAGAAAGGATATGACCTTCCGTCGAAGACGAATTGGGAGCCACTTGAGCTTTTGACGGAAATCAGATACATGACCATATTTGCGTAAGCCAAATATAAATTTAATACAAACTTTTGGAGACGCTCAAGCTTATCTAGTTGCTCCTCGGTGAGATCAAGATAGCTGACGTCAGCGTAATCAAGTAATGGAAGCATTAGCGATTGTGCCAGCGCAATTTCGGTGGAAATCGGTAGCAACATTCTAAGCCTGCGAAGTGACCCCGCAGATGCGAATACTTTCCGCCCAACTTCTTGTAGCTGATGATCCCAAGAAAAAGTATTGTCCATATATATGCCCAGGTTCTTCACAGTGTCACAAATTTTGATAGGGATACCATTGAAATTAACTTGGGCAGCTGTGAACTGTCCAGGCGAGATATGAACCAGGGGCTGCCAACTATGATAGCCTGAGTCATAGCTGCTTATTTTATTAAATTAATTTGGCCATTTTGGACATAACCCTCTTTCTAGAGTGCCCGGTGACGGCAATAGGCTTGCCCCCTATTACATGGGACTAAAAATACTGGCAAATTGTGGGTGTGTAATGCGCCTCTGCCTACCCCTTCGGGAATATATGCGTATGTGTGTGTAAGGAATTGAATAGTGTATGAATCTTTTTCCATCCCTTTCATATAGACAAATGCCACTGCACATGAAGTAAGTACCTAACTGAAGTGCAATCATTCAAGTGAAATGCAGTTTTTTTTTAAACTAGCGCTAGAATTCAACATTCTTTGAGGCATACTATGTGTATGCCTCAAAGAATGTATCCCGCCCGCTTCGCCTATGCCATGAGAGCGATTGGTATTGACGGAGAAAAGGTGGAGCAAGTGAAAGAGTTTGTGTATTTAGGGTTCAAGTTTACAAGGGATGGAAGATGTGAGGACGACATTGAAAGAAGAGTTATGGCAAGAAATCAAGTGAATGGGGCTCTGCATAACTTTATGAACAGTCAGACAAATTTCTCGAAGGGCTAGGCTGGCTGTTCATAGAGGAGTGCTGGTCCCTACACTTATGTATGGAAGTGAATGTTGGGTTTGGCAGAAGAAGCATGAAAGTAAAATAAATGCAGTGGAAATTAGAAGTTTGAGAAGTATGACTGGGGTGACATTGGTTGAGAAAGTGAGAAACAGTGTGATACGAGAACGTTGCGGTGTATCAGAAGATGTAGTAAGTAAGATAGAAAAAGGGATGCTTAGATGGTTTGGGCACGTCGAAAGGACGTATGAAAGAAGATTGACGAAAAAGATACATAAGGCGGGCGTGAATGGACAGGCAGGTAATGGTCGAGCTAGGTTAACGTACTTCGACCAAATCGGAGATGTTTTGACCAAAGGCCAGGTCAAGAGTACCCAGAACCGGAGAGCGTGCATGAAGATAGTTATGAAAGTGAAAGAAGCGAAAGAAGTATGCCAGGATCGTAGCAAGTGGAATTCCACAGTCTCTGCCTACCCCCATGAGAAAGAGGCGTGACCATATGTATGTATGTATGTATGAGATCGACATTGTAACAAACTTACCATTTTTGACATCGGGGTTAAGAGAAGTAAAAGCACTACCACCGTGACCGTGGACTAGAATGACAGTTGTTCGCCGAAATTCAATATTAGATGCCTGTAAACTGCCCGCAAATGCCAGCAACGTTTGTGGGGCTATAGGATTATTTCTGAAAAATCATATGTTTTTAAAATTACATGAATTGTAATGTAACCGCTAGCCTCCAGCCAGATCTGCTTTGCTGTGTTAGGATATTATAGGTGAGCAATCTTCCCTCAAATGTCTCTCGCTCTAAGATGCAGAAGTATGACATCGATATATTATCAATTTTACAGGCAGCTCTAAGTGCTAGGAGCGTCATGACAGTATGCACTTACCTAGTATATAAGTAGTATTGACACATATCATTTGGTATCGTGTGTCTTGAACCAACATCTTGTGAGCCATAACAACCTGAACAAATCAAAGAGAATGTTTAAAAAGCGTCTGAGTTCCTCCACATCTAGAAAATTATATTTTATCTTTGAAAATGTCACTTTCTGTTTTAAAGTGTGACGGTCTGGTGCAAGAGGTACTTCTACCGATTAACGAATGAGGCTCTGGCAGACATAATCTTTCTCAGTTAGCGAAAATAGAGACTCCTACCATTACGTGGGACCAACCAAGTCATTATCATTGTTTTTTATAACGCCTTAGGGACCTTATTTATTTAAGTGCTAAAGGAACCAACCTAGTATGTACTATAGAGCACAAATCATCGGCAACAAGAGGCCTTGGGAAATCTATCTCAAGTGCCCGCCAAAACCTACCAATATAATAAATAGTGTGCGTATAGAATGCTTGTCAATATGTCTAGGGCGAGATGAAGTAGAATGTAAGTGTATACCTAATATACTGATCAACTTGAGCAACCCAAGTGGGGTACTACCATCATCGCGGCGGTGAGACCGATCATGGACGATTGGCTGCAGAGGCAGCATGGTGACCTCCCGTATCGTGCGACGCAGATCGTTACCGGGCATGGATGTTTCGGTAGCTATCTGTTTCGCATCCATCGTGAGGTCACACCCCGGTGTCAACACTGCGAGGTTTCCGACGACGACACCGCACTCCACACGTTGGTGGAGTGCTCAGCGTGGGGCGAGTCAACGTCGGGACCTCGTAGTTGGTCTGGGCGTGGACTTCGTAGTGGGTTTCGCTAGAGACGATGCTTCAAGCCATGGCAAAAAATATACTGATCAAAATAATATCGATACTTACCCAATACTAGAATGAACGTAATTGCGAATTTCAACATTTTGTCCGATCACTTTTCCTCTTATGACGACTTGTGATAACTGATTTTGTTTTTATAATAACTGATTAAGTATATTTATAATCCGATAACATTGTTGTCGTGATGTAATGCCAACTCCTTTTTATAGAGATATACTCGTATGAGATTAGAGTAATTATTTACACATGACATAGTATGCCCGACACACTCATTAATGTATGTAAATTAGATTAGATATTAGATTAATTCTTTATTGTACCTTCAATCTATACAGACCATTTCCAAGATTATTTATCCTTATTCTTATCATTATAGTTTTGCTTAAATACTATGTTAGAACCACACGGTTCCTCTGATGATAATAAACATTCTCGATAGTATATCAACAATTACAATATCAAAGGTTAATAAAAACCGGCCACGTGCGTGTCGGGCCACACTTTTTTTTTTATTCCGCGGCCCGTGGCCGCGGCCGCTCTCACGTCTGTTGCCGGGCGTCTCTGGTTCGGACCACACACAGGTATGGGTTCCGTAGTCACACATAACCTCTAAAACTCTTGAACTAACAAAGTTATCGGATCCGTTATAGTTCTCCTTGAAAGTTCATATACATGGTCTACCTTAACAAATATTTTTTTTAAAATACCTATTTAATGATACCCCACACATTGGGGTAGACGCAAGAAAAAAAAAACTAATTCTGGTTACTGGTAATGGAGATACTCCAAAAAAAATATTTTTCATAATTTTCTTTTAGCGCTTTGTCAACGTAGTAAATACACATATCCATGCAAAGTTTAATGTTTCTAGCACTCACCAAGGAAACTGAGACTGAGAAAATACAATTGCAAACACATTGTCTAAAGAGAGTAGGTCAATTTGAAAATAACTAGGTAAGAATAACAGGGACTACAATTATACATTATACAGAAGTTAGTATGTACTAATAATACCACAATACTTACAATATTTACCAAATATCGTTTAATGCCGACCAGGAAGATTCCTAGAATGCTGGATGCGTTGACAGGTTGGAAAACAATACTTTTTTTAATTCTTTATTGTACATTAAAAATATATACACAAGTAGGTAATTATTAAAACCAATATGCACAAAGGCGTGCTTAAGTCAAAAAGATGACTTTTCTGCCAGCAGACCTTAGAATAAAATAAAATATAAAATAAAATAACGTTTATTATCTTTGAAATTTTCAGAAAATTATTTAGATTCGTCAGAAGTTGGTGTGACTCTACCGAGGGTTCCAAAATGCAACGAGACTGAGAAGAGCCCTCAAGAAACTCAGCTCGGCTTTTTTCAAAATATTTCATCTTAAATCTAATACAGAGTTATTTAGAAAGGAGCAATTCGTTACGCTACAACCAGGCCGCCTTGTCATCTAAGAAATCATTAATACTATAATAAGCTTTATGGCACAATTTACTTTTTATTAGTTTTTTAAATTTATTGACAGATAAATTTGCTATTTCGGTTGGTAATGTATTGTACATTCGAATAAAGTTCCCCGCAAAAGAATTACTCACTTTATGAAGCCTAAATTTAGGAACAGCCAGTTTATCCTTATTTCTTAAGTTTAGATTAGAGGTTTAGTAGATAAAGATGATTATTGTAGAGAGAAGCAAAGTGTGTTTAACAAGAAGTATGAAATAAATATATAATTAATAAAGTAATAGAAAACTAAGTAAATACATACAATTACAGTATCAATCAATAAATACGTAGATAAATAAGAATGAAGACAAATCTAAAAGTTAAATACATACAAAATACAATCAAGGAAATATTGGGAGAGGAAATGCTCCTTCACTCCTTTCTTAAAAATTGCCAATGACGGGCTCGCACGAATGTCATGTGGCAATACTTATTCTTTAACCAGTCTTCTAGTCCTGAGAAGCATCTATCAGTCATCCCTAATCGTCCAATAATATCGAAGAACCCTTGAAATATGTCATAAAATATAATCAAGTCATCATCCCTGAAGGGGTATTTACAGAGGCGGTTATTACTCCACAACTAACCAGTCACTTTATCGGTCCTACGTAAGACGTAATAGGTGAAGAGCCTATGCCCGTTCGTCCGTCTTTCAGCAAGTAGTGACCATAACTTGAGTTCTAGAGATCTTGACATGACCGCTTTTTTTAAGCCCTCCATAACGTCCATTAAAAAAGGGCGGAGCTATTTAATCATTTGAATAAGGAATAGTTTAGATCCTCCCATTGTAGTTCAATTTGGTTGGAACTGACGCATACAGTAAGAAACTTGGCAGGCATTTGGTACAGCTCTTCCAAGTAGTACCTATTAGTTATACAGGCCACTTACTGACCTAAAATTATTTGGCAGGATACATTATTTCTGTTGCCTAAAGGGGACTCAAGTTAACTTTTTTTGGTTGAATATTTTTGATGATTTTAATTTTTTTATAAATTACCTATTTGCAAATGTTTTGTTTTTCTTCACTAAGAAATTGCTAATATTTTTCTTTAAAATTATACTCGTAGATGTGTTTGTTAAAGCTTTATTTACAACTAACGGACGCCCGCAGCAAATTATATACACAAAAACCTTCCTTGAGAATCACTCTATCCATTGGTGAAAACCGCATCAAAATCTGTTACGTAGTTTTAAAGATCTAAGCATACATACGCGTCATTTCCGAATGGGAAGGTTCCCAAAATGCTGGCTGTGTTGCCACGTTGGATGGCGATACTTATTCTTTGAGCCACAAAATAGCCAACCTTCTGGTCCTGAAAAGCATCGATTGAGCGGTTAGCGTTCAGTTTGTTAAATTGGTGATTAATTATCGAAAAGGGATTATAAGTATTTTGAATATGTAACTTAAATGATATCACGGTACTGTAGTATTTTTCTCTATGAGTACAATGAGTCACTAACCTATGAGGTAAGAATGTTGTAAAGTATTTTTTTTATCTTCTATCTCTGCTGACTATGAGTAGATATTCCGTTTGTCTACTCATATCCCTTTACCCTCAAATCTTAGAAAGAAAATGTACGGCAAAAGGCGGTTACTTTAAAATAGAGAAGGTTAGTTCAGCAGCATGAATACCGCCAGGCGCCACTGGAAATACGTTCTGCTTGTAACCAGAGACGCCCGGCAACGGACGTTAGAGCGGCCGCGGCCTAGGGCCGAGCAGCATGAACATGGCATCGGTAAAGTTTGTCGATAACCAATCGATATCGCAGAAAATGTCGATGACGTGACCTAATAAACACATTTTTTTATATTTCCTGATTTATAATTGGTTTTCGACAAACTCTTC
This sequence comes from Nudaria mundana, assembly GCA_963556515.1. Taxonomy (NCBI): domain Eukaryota; kingdom Metazoa; phylum Arthropoda; class Insecta; order Lepidoptera; family Erebidae; genus Nudaria; species Nudaria mundana. Next base: position 8,566,994 of record OY748293.1, read on the forward strand.
CTATCGCCATGCTATTATTTTACATTATCTTTGTACTAGAAATAGAGCTATTTCTTATTTCAATTCATTGACATAATGTCAAACTTTATCATTAAATAAAGGTTATCTTAAAAACGACGTCACATGTACGTTGATGATTTTATCTTTTTAATTATTCTAGACTAACTGTTGCCCGCAGCTCCGCCTGCGTGTAACTTTAGATCTACATAACTTTTTTATTTATGAACCGATTGAAAACCAAACCTTAAATGTTAAGTTGAATAAACCACAACGCATTACTGAAAACCGCAAATTCAAATCAAAAATTCAAATCGGTTAAGCCGTTTCTGTGATTAGCGTGTTCAAACATTCAGACAAACAGACAAAAGTTCTAAAAACCATTGTTTTGGGTTTTATTGCGTTCATAAAGCCCCCCTACAAACAGTTTCTCTATTATATATTCTATTATATTCTCTATTATACCATGCAAATTCTTTCAAATTCGTTCAATTCAAATCAATTCAAATCTTCGTCACGTGTGATAGTCTATTGAATTGTATGGCGAGCGATATTGTATCTTAAGATAAAATACTATAGTATCTTAGCCGTGTGCAGCGCCCCTTAGTGAACTCCGCTGCGGGTGAAGTAACATACGACAAACTTATTATTTGCGGTTGGTACAATGATCGGGTGTAGGGATCGAACCGCAAAATTAAGTTTGTTTTTTTTATTGTATATAATTTTCCGGGATTAAAAGTGCCCAGTAGGTGCCCAGGATATTAAAGAATAATTATACCAAGTTTCATCGTAATCGAACCGGTAGTTATTGCGTGATGCCTGAACATACAGACAGACAGACAAACATTTTTTTAATCACATTTTTAAATTTGGTGACGGTCTAGTAACACCCCCTGCCATTAATTTTTTTGATATTTTCAATGTACAGAATTTTCACTTCTAACAGATTTATTATAAGTATATATATAGATTACAGCCAACATTGTGGCAAAGAAAATTGCAGCTTTGTTTATCCTACTTTTACTTACACACAAAGGTAGATTATGTATCCTGTATCCTGGAAGTGGTAGACAAAGGCCTTACACCAACATTTTGACAGTCATTTTGTATGGTCACATAATACGAGTATAAGGGGCGAACCTAATCGCAACTAGATTCTTTCTATTTATATATATATATCTTCGATTCGTCTAGCATTCCTATTTACCTATCCCTCCAGACAAACTTAAACTTGGACGTAAAACAGGAAAATTGGGTTTAATGTTAAGACAAAAAAAAAGTTAGATTAAACAAAGACCAAACAGATTAAAATGTAGATTATAATTTCTTGGTAAAGTAGGTTGGCGCTTTATCAGACTTAGTTAATCTCTTTTCTTAACTAAAGTACTTTGTGTTAATCCGTTGTGATAACTTAAGTGTATTTTATTATTAATAAAATATATTAAGTACCTACTCTCCAAGTGTTCCCTATAAAACCTCAGATTAAACTTACCTAACATTTTTAAGTACCAATATCAGTTTTTATGCGAAAGTTACGAACGAAGTTTTGATGCAGGCGCTGCATGTTGGAAAATGAATCATCACTAGATATTACAGAACAAAGCCCCACGGTTCATCTCTCCGTCTCTCTGTACGTGATAAACTCAAAATCTACTGGATTGGAAGTTTCAAACAGCATGTCATTGCAAATCTGGGTTTTATAAACGCCTTTATTTACCCCGTACGGAAAAACGGACATAATTTTGTGTTATATATGTGTCTGATTTATTCTGATAAAATAACACAGTTGTTCACTTGTGTTGAAATACCGTATGAAAATACAACAATTAATTTATTATGACTTCAATAAGAGATAGGTCATTCGTACGCGCATGCGTGTCAAAAGGTTGGAGTTCGTTTGTGTCCACAAGTGATCACGGTAGTTCATCATTGGGTACCGCTGCAAACTGCCGCATCAGGATTCTCTCTACCCAAACACCGCGTAAAAGTTCTGAAAATTGTAAAGTTCAGTTTTATAAATTGAAATCTCTGATGTGTGATTGTGTATAAGTTACTGGGAACCTGCAAGATGCAGTGGCTGGCAGCGCTGCTTTTCTGTGGATTTGTGTGTGCAGGTATGTGAAACTTGAAAAGTTTTATTTAAGTAAGGTAATTAGTACTAAAATATACTTTTTACGGTAAAAATTATTGATAAGTAGAGTATTTTACGGATTTTATTATGAACGTTTGAACTATGGAATATGAACTTGTTCCACTGTTGACTAATTATGGAATCTGGTAATAATGTACTAAAATAGTGTCATTTAAGGATGTCCACACGGTGGCTTAAACATTTTGGTCTTTAGTACATTTTCTTCGCCTTTTAATATATTTGTTTAGAGGAAAGTGTTACTCAAAGGAATCTAAACAAGGTGGTATTATTTATCACCGTCCATATAATATTATAACGACATAATATTTTTTACCAGTTCTTAAAATAAGAGAATGCAGGTTGGAGCTCTATACCTAACACATAATTTTAACATTTGCTTCCACTGAATACAACTATAAAAGCGTAAACGTGGATTTAGGTTTTGCGATTATCTTACGCCGAAGCAAGCAAGTGCTCATTACGTTTTACTTCGGATATAACCAGAGCGTACGAATATGCAAACACAGTCATAATATCTAGCTTTAAAAATGTCATGTTCAATACACATAAAAATACCATAGTGTTCAGAGTTCAGAGAAAAAACTGACACCAACCACGAGCATGTTTAATTGACAGGTCAGCCGGTGTGTCAATTAAAGTTCGTTCAACTAATGAGGTTACGCACCAATAAAATTCATAGTGAATGATGCGACTGGTCTAAAAATACAGTGTAAAATGATTTACTATTGCACATATTTAAGTCCTTTTTTTTGCAAAAACGTAAAGAATTTTGACTTGCGCAATAATGGTATGGACATTTTCAAGGTAAACATGATTACAAGGGTAATAGTAACTCTGGTTAAGAACTTACAAAAAACCATATCTATACTACGTTAGGGTACCTACTGTTATAAAGAATAATCGTTATGTGGACGTGATATACTATATTTAATATTTAGCAAACAAAACAACAGTAGCCGCCATTAAACAGTGCCAATCCACCATTGAGTCTAGAGTACCACATATAGTGAGGGGACAAAATGTATCTTAGTAATGTACACCGTTATTTGTAGTCGATTCGATTTTGCCTCTAACATACGTAATACTATTTCCAATTTTCAGTGGTTTGAATAAAATTTGGATAAAAGTTAGCTATTATATTAGGGCGCCACTGGAAATACGTTCTGCTTGTAACCAGAGACGCCCGGCTACGGACGTTAGAGAGGCTATAGCCTTGGGCCGCGTAATTAAAAAAAAGCGATTTGTTCTCGTGAGAATTGGTAACGAGTTAACTTCTACAAAATCTAATTCTGAATGCTTTAGCACTGTAAATATAATCCTCGTAGTATTTTGTGAGACCTCCGTAAATGGAGGTTTAATAGTCATTGCCATCGGACCAATTGCTTCTGTTGTAGTGTCAATGGGCTACGCTAATAAAGTACTATATACGCTTACGTGAAACGAGTGGATTTTTTTTGTGCTATTTCGTAGTTGCTTTTTAACAAATGAGCCGTAAAATTTATTCATAATCCGTTTCCTATGTGAGAAAAAAGAGAGGAATCATCCATTGACCTGCAATTCGACGACAATTTTCTTTTTGTTGGTGGTTCAGCTTTTAGTACCAATACTTTACGAGAGATATTGTTTCACAAAAATGCAACACGTGGTTCTCGTTATTAATTAAGTTATTATTACCTTGTCTTTCGTGCTTATTATATTATCAAACAGTTTAATTACACACTTATATAAGCTGCGTGTAAATGTAGAAGACTGAACTACTTACCATCTATTTGTCTTTGATTTTTCTCTAATATCCTTGAAGCGTCTATGTCTTCTGGAAGCCCCTATTTCAGGCATTAATGACATTAAGCAAAATGTGATTGCGGTTTCTGAGGTTCAGCTGAACGTCCTAATTACCAATCTCGTGTAGACTGTTTGGCTACACAGACAGTTCAGACTAAAGTCTGAAACAAAAAATTACGTAGTCTTACAATTTAGTTAAGGTCAGTTACTGTTTATATATTACCTACGCTTTATTAGTTTATTTTAGGAGAAAGAGATAGCGGTGTTAAGAAAGCAAGCGCTTTTGGTGATCTTAAATTTGCCTCAGACTACCCTTTCTACTACTAATCACGGAGACAATTGAAGTCGTTTTTTTAAATGATTTTACATAATATTTGTTCTTCCAGAAACGTTTTCAAACATTCTATAAAATTACATCACTTATATTATAAAGGTAGGTATACCATCATTATAAAGGTATTTTCGATGCGAGAACTGAAATGTATTTCGGTAATAGGTAATGGCAAAGAAAATAATTATGCTTTTACCGTAACATCTCTTTATTCTATTAATACTTTTTTTTTTAATTACGCGGCCCAAGTCCGTTGCTGCTCAAACGTCCGTAGCCAGGCGTCTCTGGTTACAAGTAGAACGTATTTCCAGTGGCGCCCGGCGGACTTTGACTACCTCGGTGGTCTCTGCGGGGGTTAGGTCGGGATGAGAATCCCGCGTCGTTGGGGTAGGGTTTTATCCCGCGTCAATGAGTGAATCTGGTTGCGTGCTATGGGAGAAAAGGCTCCGCAGCACGCAATCCTTCTAGCCTGCATCTGTAAGGACGGCGGATGGCGATCCCGCTGTCCTCAGACCCCGATCATGGAGGTCGATGGTCTTGGGCGTAGATGATTCTGCGGTGCCCTCGCCGCTGACTACGGAACTCGGCGGGGAGGGTACGGAGCCTCTCCCTCTCGCCTGCCTCCTTCGCGAGCATCACTTGCTCGCAGAAGTACACGGCCGCGTTCCACTACTCCCGCTGGAGACCATGGCTTGAAGCATGGTCTCCAGCGAGAGGGTATCTACGCCCAGACCCACTACGAGGTCCCGGCGCTGACTCGCCCACGCTGAGCACTCCACCAACGCGTGGAGTGCGGTGTCGTCGTCGGAAACCTCGCATTGTTGACACCGGGGTGTGACCTCACGATGGATACGAAACAGATAGCTACCGAAGCATCCATTCCCGGTAACTACCTGCGTCGCATTCTATTAATACTGCGTAAGTTCAAATAATTGGGCCCAGAGAAAATAATAATACGCTCCCGAAAGTATGTAATGTTATATGTTTTCCTTCTAATAAAACTTTAAGCTGCAGGATTCTTTGTACCTACCTACTAGTATTTCTCTTCTTTAATCTATTTGTATATCGATTTAACCTTGCTATGTTTATGTATATATAAGTGTTTGTGTGTGTTTTGTGTGTGTGTTTGAGCGTGTGTATCTCTC